>LR751462.1:104916-168840 GCA_902729485.2 Mus minutoides
GTCCATTTATCAGTGAATGCATATCCAATGACTTCTTTTGTGATTGGGTTACCTCACTAAGGATTATGTCCTCCAGATTCATCCATTTGCCCAAGAATTTCATAAATTCATTTTTTAAATAGCAGAATAGTACTCCATTGTGTAAATGTACCATATTTTCTGTACCCATTCCTCTGTTGAGGGACATCTGGGTTCTTTCCAGCTTCTGGCTATTATAAATAAGGCTGCTATGAACATAGTGGAGCATGTGTCCTTTTTACCAATTGGAACATCTTCTGGGTATATGCCCAGGAGAGGTATTGCTGGATCCTCTGGTAGTACTATGTTCAAATTTCTGAGATAACGCCAGACTGACTTCCAGAGTGGTTGTACAAGCTTGCAATCCCACCAGCAATGGAGGAGTGTTCCTCTTTATCCACAAGGGAGCTAAAATCATCCAGTGAAAAAAGGACAGCATTTTCAACAAATGGTGCTGGCACAACTGGCGGTTATCATGTAGAAGAATGCGAATTGACCCATTCTTATCCCCTTGGACAAAGCTTAAGTCTAAGTGGATCAAAGACCTCCACATAAAACCAGAGACACTGAAATTTATAGAGGAGAAAGTGGGGAAAACCATCGAAGATATGGGCACAGGAGAAAGATTCCTAAACAGAACAGCAATGGCCTGTGCGGTCAGATCGACAAATGGGACCTTATGAAATTGCAAAGCTTCTGTAAGGCAAAAGACACAGTCAGCAAGACAAAAAGGCCACCAACGGATTGGGAAAGGATTTTTACCAATCCTAAATTTGATAGGGGACTAATAACCAACATCTACAAAGAGCTAAAGAAGCTTGACTCCAGAAAAATGAATAATTTTTTAATGGGGTACAGAGCTAAACAAAGAATTCTCAATTGAGGAAATCGGAATGGCTGAGAAACATCTGAAAAAATGTTCAACATCCTTAATCATCAGGGAAATGCAAATCAAAACAACACTGAGATTCCACCTCACACCAGTCAGAATGGCTAAGATCAAAAACTTAGGGGACAGCAGATGCTGGCCTATTAACATTTACACTGACAGCCAGTTCGCCTTTGCCACGGCTCATGTGCATGGCGCCATCTACAGACAGAGAGGTTTATTGACATCAGTAGGTAAAGAAATTAAGAATAAGGAGGAGATTCTAAGTTTACTAGAAGCCGTACACTTGCCAAGGAAAGTGGCCATTATTCATTGCCCAGGACATCGGAGGGGAAAAGACATAGTGACTTTGGGCAATCAGATGGCCGATAGGATAGCTAAACAGGCCACCCAAGGAGCTGTGACTCTGACTCTCCAACAAGAGGTACCTGTCATCAGGAACTCCAGCATTCATTATTCCCAGGAAGATTATGAGAAGATCAATTCCCTAAAGATTACAGTGAACCATACCCCTGAGGGAATTGTTAAAACTGAGACTGGACAGATTATCCTCCCACAGGAAGAGGGACAGAAATATATATTTAACCTACATTCCTTGACGCATTTAGGAGATAAGAAACTTAAAGAACTTGTTGAATCCTCCAAGTACTATGTCATAAATCTGACTGAATTGATCAACAAAGTGGTCCAGAACTGTAAAGCCTACGCCCTGACTAATGCAGGCCACCCTACGATGAGAGATGGCAAAAGGCTGAGAGGAGAAAGACCAGGAGTCCACTGGCAAGTGGACTTCACGGAAGTCAAGCCTGCAAAGTATGGTAATAGATATCTATTAGTCTTTATAGACACCTTTTCAGGGTGGGTAGAAGCCTACCCCACCAAAAGTGAAACCGCTAAAGCCATGGTGAAGAAGATACTAGAAGAAAATTTTCCGAGGTTTGGAATACCTAAGGTAATCGGGTCAGATAACGGACCTGCATTCGTTGCCCAGGTAAGTCAGGATTTGGCCAGACAATTGGGGATTGATTGGAAATTGCATTGTGCTTATAGACCCCAAAGCTCAGGTCAGGTAGAAAGAGCTAATAGAACTTTAAAAGAGACCTTGACCAAATTAGCCTTAGAGACCGACTAAAAAGACTGGACAGCCCTCCTTCCCTTTTCCGGGTAAGAAATACACCTGGTAGGTTTAAGCTAACTCCTTATGAAATATTATGTGGAGGACCTCCCCCACTCACAGAGGTGAGTGATATATTTAACCCTGATGCTGCACTCTCTAAACCTCTGTTCACTCGTTTGAAAGCCCTAGAATCGGTGAGATAGCAGGCATGGAACCAACTGTGGGAAGCCTACAGGACCGAGAGCCCAACTGTTCCTCACCAGCACCAAGTGGGTGACACAGTCCTGGTCTGACGACATCATGCTGGCTCTCTCAAACCTCGGTGGAAAGGACCCTACCTTGTGCTTCTGACTATGCCCACTGCAGTCAAGGTAGAAGGCATCCCAACCTGGATACACGCCACCCACGTCAAAAGGGCACCTGAAAGCTTTGGAGACGGATTCCGAGATGAATACACCCTTGAGAAGACTGATAATCCTCTTAAGCTGTGCCTGCGCCGCCGTGGGAGAAGTCGGACTCCCACACAACCCCAGCCCCCACACCCCTAGACAACTCACATGGCAGGTATTGTCACAAACTGGTGAGGTGGCTTAGTCTATCTCAAAGGTAGCTCCCCCTTATACCTGGTGGCCTTCTCTCACCCCTGACTTCTGCCAACTTGCTGCAGGTCTCGATTCTTGGGACATTCCTTACCATAGCCCAGAGGAACTATCTGTACAAATGGGACCAAACTACTCCCCTGGAGTTATCTTTGGATGTCAAGATCCAGAAAACAGGTGTCAATTAAGGAAAAACCACTTTTATGTCTGTCGCCAAGATGGACGAGATAGGGCTACTGTTAAAAGATGTGGTGGGCTAGAAAGTGTCTTCTGTGCTAGCTGGGGCTGCGAGACTACAGGAAGTGCTTATTGGAAACCCACATCATCCTGGGATTGGATTGTGGTCCAAAAAAGTTATACCTCCCCTGTGGTGCTGTCTTTTGGTGGTAGGTATACCCAGACCCATCCTAGCTGCAAGGATACTCCCACCTGCATCCCCCTAAACATATCCTTTACTGCAAAGGGAAGAACTGAAAAACCTTCAGACTGGTTAAAAGGATGGATGGGGGGGGCAGTTTAGGTGGTATTTTTTCAGACAGAATGAGTAAGAAAGATTACGGAGTAGCCTTTAAGATCCAGCTCAGAATAAGGAGTTTACCAACCCTATCCATCGGCCCTAACAAGGTCCTCCCAAAACAGGGACGACCCCCACCAGTTTTTGTCTCTCAACTTACAAAGGAGGCCCCAGGGCCCGATAAGCCTACCCGACATTATTCTCTTGCTACTACTGAAGTCCCAGTAACTGGACAAAGGCTGCTTAACTTAATTCAAGGGGCCTTCTCCATCATTAACCATACTAATCCAGAAATGACGGATTCTTGCTGGCTTTGTTTAGCAGCCTCCCCTCCATACTATGAAGGAACAGCTGTCATGGGAAATTACTCCCAGACCATGGATTTGGATCCTGTGCTCAGAATATGAACCGCCGGCTTACTCTGACTCAGGTGTCAGGATCAGGTATTTGTATAGGGACTCCCCCACCATCCCATCAACACCTATGCAGTGAAACTAGGAGAATATCAGAGACAGAGCTAAATAATTATTTGACACCAGACGCTGACAAGTGGTGGGCTTGCAACACAGGGTTGACTCCGTGTGTCTCTACTACCATATTCAATAACACCAGAGATTATTGTGTACTTATACAACTAGTTCCTAGGGTATTATATCACCCTGCTGGCACCCTGGAGGAAGCTTATGAAGGGCGAACTCGGGTCCGGTGGGAACCAGTTACACTCACCCTAGCTGTTATCCTGGGAATGGGAGTTGCGGCCAGAGTCGGAACAGGAACAGCGGCCCTAGTAAAGATGCCCCACTACTTTGCAGGTTTGAAAGAAGCCATGAACCAGGACTTGAGGGCTCTAGAAAAATCCCTCACAGAATTAGAAGAGTCAGTGGCCTCCCTGTCAGAGGTAGTGCTACAGAATAGGAGCAGATTAGATCTTCTATTCCTAAAGGAAGGGGGACTGTGTGCTGCTTTATAGGAAGAATGTTGCTTCTATATAGATCATTCAGGGGCTATCAGAGACTCCATGGCTAAACTTAGAGAAAGGCTAGACAAACGATAGCGAGAAAGAGAAGCCAATCAAGGTTGGTATGAGAGTTGGTTTTCCAAGACCCCCTGGCTAACTACTCTGATCTCTACCCTAGCTGGCCCCCTAGTTGTTTTACTGCTCCTATTAACTTTTGGACTGTGTATTCTTAATAGATTAATGACTTTCGTGAAGGAGAGGATAGGCACCGTACAGTTAATGGTATTAAGACATCAGTATCAAAGCATAGCTAAGGAAGAAGATACAGGCCTTTAAATTCTAAGAATAGAATTATTCAGTAGAAGAAGAGGGGAATGAAAGAAAATAAAATATGAAGCCTATAGTTTAAACACCAGTTGCTGAGGAGGATTTAAGGTTGTTACACTTAGGCCTGAGACATGCCCAGGCAAGTCTGCTTACAGACCTTGCTGCTACCTCGCTGGTGTTTGAACTAGCCAATCATGTGAAACCGCACCAATTTCCCCATCCCCTACCCCAATTTCCCCAACCCCCTTCCCCATTTACTATATAAACCCCTGGCTTTCAAGCCTCGTGGTCAACTCCTCTATCTCCTGCGTGAGGTATGTGTCGGCCTGGAGCTCCGTGAATAAACTACCTCATGTGCATTGCATCAAGACGGTCTCTCATGATTCCTTGGGTGTGCAAACTCCAGAGACTGAAGTGGGGGGGTTCTCCTTCGGGGACCTTATAGGTGGACTAGGTAGGGGGCATCTCTGAGAAGAGACAGAGACCTGGAATAGGGGAGGCACCCAAGAATCAGTGGAGGTGTCCTTAGCTGTGATTCATAGCATTGGGAATATGAAGCCTGGGGAGGCTGCCTCTTGTGGTCAAGCAGGAACCCTGGGGGAGCAATGGGGACACCAACCCACCCACAGACAATTTCTGATTTCAGTGCTTATGCTTATAGTTTTCAATGGTAAGGGATTACATTTTTTTCAAATTTTCTGGTTATATTTTGATGGTCTCTCACCAAATGAACAGTTATTTCTTTTATTCCTTAAAATCTATTAAAACTCTAAACACCATTAATTCATGAATGTTCATCTTTATATTGATCTGAGGGAAATTTTCTCAATAAGGTGGGATAAGGACCAGGAATTGTTAAGATGTGTAATGGTTACAGGAAAGGCATATCTGCTTCAAGAAGCAATCCTGACACCTTACCTCTCAGAGCTCACCCATTGTAGGCCATGAAAAAAAAAAAAAAAAAAAAAAAAAAAAACCAGTGGGCCATCTCCAAGAAAGTTACCTGATAGCCTTAACCGCTGACAGTGAAAGATTAAGCCTCCTATTCTATGATACATGTACAAAATATCTTTATATTTTATATACTGTATTTTTCCTTAAGTAATAATTTTCTGTTTCTTAGTAACTTCAAGTTTTGTCAGTCATAAGAAAATATGTAATTTAAACCAATCCAAATATAGATTCCTTAAATGTAATAATTTCATTATTCAAAGCACACATGTACTTTCAAGTGACAAATTACCAATATTAAAAATGAGTTTGTTTTCAACCACCTCTGATGCTCAACAAATGCAACACCCTTACTGCAGTGTCCTCTAGTGGTGGCAGAGAGCCACTGCACTTTTATTTTAAGTAAGTTTCTATGTGAAACATGATCATGGCTCAACAAGTAAGAGTGACCTCTGCCAAGTCTAATGATCTAAGCTCAATGCCCTAGACCATTTAGTGGAAGAAACGCTAGTTGTAAATAAGAGCCAAATAATGGAGAAAATCAACTCCTGAAAACTGTCTTCAAACCTCCATACATGCATGCTCACACACACACAAAATAAAACTAAAAATGTGTTGGAGACTATAGGTCATAATTATATGTGTATGTTTCAAAATTGCTGAGAGAATAAATTTCAAATGTTTTCACCTTAAATAAAAATGGCTATGAAGTGATGTTTATGTTAATTAGCTTTTTTTAGTCATTGCACAGTGTACAGAATATTAATTTACACACCTTAATTTCATACACATATGTAAAAATATCTATAGGTTTCAATTGATATTTTTAAAGGGAGTCTATTTTTTAAGATTATGTTTTTATTTATGTGTGTTCTAGACACATGAAATCATGCAGCAGATACCCCAGGGCCCTTCCCTTCAGCAACATGATTTCAATCTGTATATGTGATTGGCATGATATGTTCACCCATGATCAGCTACAGTTACTTTACAGTATTTCCATGCATAATATATGACAGTAAAGAACGTTTATGTGTATGAAAATGTAAACTACATTGCTGTCAATTAAAAGCAATGGATGTAATGAAATTATCTGTTGCTTGATATTAAATATAAATGTGGCTATGCATGCCACCATAGTAACATATTACCATGGTAATTAAAGGTCGTTTATCTAATACACTACACATATTCATCCTGTGTTATTAGCATATTGTACATTGTCATATAGTACTTTCTTGTGTGATTAGGAAATGCTGACAGATATGTGGGTTGGTGTCTGGTGTTTAATATTTCAAATAATGCTTCTGTTGTTGTTCCTGCTCAGTTCCTTAGGGATATGTATATGCTAATTTCTTTTGGTGTTATACCTATATTATATGGCTCTAAATTGCTCATTTATAACACTTAATGCTAAATATATTTCTAACGCGGTTATTTCAATCCACATTCACAGGAACAGTATATGAGTTCCCATGGTTCAACATGCTTGCTAAATTTGATACTTTTACATTTTTATAAATATTGAGTTGAGAGAAATATTATATTTGTTGTTCAAATTGTTTACACTTGATTTGTTACAATGGAGGTTGAACACCTTTTGTTCTTCCATTTGGAATTTTTTTATGCTGTACCTTGCTTCTCAATTTTGCGGTTCTATTTTATAAGTTATACTAAGTAGATAGTGAATCTTAACTGATGGGTTGTCCTGTTAAAAATCAGCCAGGAACAACTACCTCCACACACAGCAAGTTCTAAGATTTGGGATTGGGAGAGAAAGCTGGGATAGTGGTGGTGGTGGTGGTGGTGGTGTGTGTATGTGTGTGTGTGTGTGTGTAGTACCCATGGAAGCCAGAAGAGGTCATCATATCCCCTCAAACTGTAATTTCTGGTAGCTGTGATTGGCCCCACTGTGTTACTGGGAACTGAACTCTGGTTCTTCGGAAGATCATTATATGCTCTTAACCACTGAGCCATCTCCTCCATATGTAACAGTATTTTATGTTGTCTAACTCCTGAATGATCAAGCGTACAAGTGGTCATGTCAGTTTTCCTTGGGACTATCTAAAATGGCAAGATCCTTCCTCCATATACCACTTTGGGAGATGTATATATCCCTGTGTTTTAGAGACTCAGTGCCAATAATCAGAAAAATATCCCAAGGCCAAAGGCCAAAAAGAAACATCAGTTTTCGTATTAAACTTTAAGTGAATTTTAAAATGTTTCAATGAAAAGATAATTTTTATTTTATTTATGTTTTCTACATGGGCACATGAAGGCACCTTCCTTAAAATTTATTTTTTAGTTTTTACAATACAGAAAAACTTAAATGAAATGGTGATTTCCCGTTAGTCTTGGAGTTGGAGTCCTGTTAGTTTAGCAGTTTTTGTATACTTTTTCTCTAAGATTTATTTTATTACTTTTGAGTGGGGGTGGAAGAGAGTTTGTTTATACTCATGTGTAAAAAGTACCTGCAGAGACCAGAAGAGGGGTGAAGCCCCCTGGAGCTGGTGCTACAAGCAGTTGTAAGCTCCTCAACGTGGGTGCTAGGAATGGAACTGGGGTCCCCTGGAAGATTAGTACACACTCTTAACCACTGATCTCTGCTCTCCAGATCATATTTAAATACGTTTATAAGGTAAGAAAATACCCAATTCAGTAGATTTCATTTTTTATTAGAATATCTGTCTTTATTTCATTTGCACTGTGTATTGTATAACTACTTACTTTTTTTCCTTTTGAGCACTCATCAATAAATCTATTAGAAAGATTTACATACTGTTATTCTTGCAAACATTCTGGGAATTTAAAGGAAAACAATTGAGACTTAAACAACTTTTGGGCCTTCATCAAGACACTGACTTGGATTCTGATGCCACCAAACACCTCTGTCACAACAACATCAAACAATCACATCCACCTTTGTTGATGTTTTTCTTTAACCAGAGCATCCAGAAGGACATCTTGTGGGATATTATCCCCAAAGCAGAGGCATGTTGCAATCCTTACAGCTTAGATATATGGTGGTGGTAAATACAAATTCAATTTTAATTTTCATCAGATTGTCCAAGCCTTCTTCTGCTGTTTAGATAAGTAAACCCTTTTTTTCTAAAGTCCTAGAGTCAATCCATTAGGAACGTATGCCAGATACAAATGTAATCAGAGTTGATAAGATAGGCTTATGGTATGTGAGGTGATGGCTGATAGAAATGCTCAGCCATCATTTCAATGCTTTCTCTTTTTTCTGTTTTCCTCTGGTGTTCAGGTAAGGTGGGCACGGAGACTTTTCTCTCTGGGTTTCCGTCAACCTCTCACACTGCTCTTATGACCGTTGATCTGTGCTGGTTTGTTGGCGACATTTCAGACGCATTTTCCAGTTTACGACTGATCTATTTTCCCTTGTCTACTCTGCTAATTGGTCCACTAAGGGTTTGTTCTGCCTGTTTTGTTTCCTTGAGGCCGGTTCTTACCATGTAGTCCAGCACTATATAATTGTGTGAGTGTTATTATTATCATATGATTATTTTTTCTAGGCTTGGCCTCAAACTTACAGTCCTCTTTTCTCAGCCTCCTGAATTCTAGAACTGCAGGTATGTGCTACTATGCCTGGTGAGTTTCTGATTTCAGTGATTATGATTATAGTTTTCAATGGTAAGGGCTTACGTATTTTCAAATTTTCTGGTTAATTTTTCATGGTCTCTCACCAAATGAACAGTTATTTCTTTTATTCCTTAAAATCTATTAAAAATCTCTAGTTGTGATACACATAATTATTTAAATTGTTAAATTTGTATGTGATCAAGACTAATCTTTTTATTTCCTATCAACATGTTGATATTTTGGCTTGTTTCCTAAAGCATTTGGTGATTTTTATTTTTGACTTTAGTTGGCTTCAGTTAATGAAAGTTCAATTGCGTTGGGGTAGGGTAGTAAGGATTAAACGTAGGGCCTTGGGCATGCTGGCTAAGCACTCTACTCTTCAATGATATCCCAAGCCCAGTCAATGTGATTTCTAACAGAAAAATGAATGATGCTCTCTTCCTTCGAACTAGGATATATCTTCAGCCACAAGGGGGAATTAGAAGCTGCTGAACTGAGAACCTGAGGCCTTTCAAAGATGAGTCAGAGGCCTTCAGATCGGCCATAAAGCCTTGAGTGAGGCTGTCCCTTCGTTCTCTCCCACATAAGCCATTCCCCTTCTAACTGAGTACTTTCTTTAACCAGTTTTGATCACTTCAGGAATCAGAAGTCAAGTCAGGGATTCAGCCAGTTGCTGAGTAAGTCTGCTCCCGTTGTACATTCTGAGCCTAACAGGACTCTGAGCACACATGGTGAGCAGCCGTAACATGGGGTTAGGAATTGTAGTAGAAGGGTTTTCGGGGAGACGTCAGAGCCCAAACTCCATTGCTTGTCGCCAGGAGCCGTTGTTAAGTTTGGTCAGAGTTCAATAACCCCCCATCGGATCCCATTACTGATGGTTGTAAGCCACCACGTGGTTGCTGGGAATTGAACTCAGGACCACTGGAAGAGCAGTCAGGGCTCTTTACCACTGAGTCATCTCTCCAGCCTTTGAGCAGTTTCAATCTTGGTAGGAACAGCAACCTCCTAAGGACTTTATCAAAACCAGGGTAGACAGGAAAGTGGAAACACTGGGGGAACGGGAGCGGGGGTGTGGAGTGGAGAGAACCAGCGTCTTTCCAAGTATACTGCTACACTAGAGAAAAACTATCTCCCTGGAGGTTGTCTGTACTTCCATCGCTATGTAAAATCCGATTGTGACAGAAGATGAGCAAGGTCTAAGGTGGGGTCGGGTACCGCAAAGATAATTGCTAGACTAGACACTCTTGGTGCAGGGGCCAGACTGTCCTGAGAAAGCCATTCCTTCTGAAAGACAGAAGTGATGGGCAAGTACAGGTGACAAAGAGAGAGAAAGCCCAAAGGGTCACAATTCCTCCTCTTCTAAACTTTACAATACAACTTGCAATAGTTTCGTGTCTGTGCCTACCTTACTGGAGACTTTGCAGAAATTTCTAGGCACTGAGTCTAAACTCTGTGTGTCCTATAATTAAAAACTAAGTAGTGCACTTATTTTCCGGCAGATGGCGCTATGAAACAACAGTTTCAATTATTTCCTTTATGTGTCACTCCACTAAATGACTGCATGTCCATAAAACGGGGTGGAGGGTGGGAGAACACTGTAAATGCAAAATGACTTTTAGGCATTTCTCATGTTATCTTTACGGGTTTCTGAGATACTGAGAGCAATTTCTGACAACTCTGGACAACTTATCATCAGATAACCTTAGGAAACAAAGAGAATTTTAAAATGTTGTTGTTGTTGTTTTATTCCAGCTGAGCTGGCACACTCCTTTAATCCCAAAACTTGAGAGGCAGAGGCAGGAGAATGACTTTGAGTTCAAGGCTAGCCTGCTATGCGTAGTAAGTTCCAGAACAACCCGAGCTACATAAAAAGAATATGTCTTAAAACAAGCCCGAGATGGGTTTGTTTGGCTGGCTTTTGTTTTTACAGCGATGATTGTTGGATCTGGGACCTCATTCGTGCTAGGAAGGCACTTACTGTTGCCTGTATCTCTGACTCAAATAATTTACCTTTTTCTCTATTTTAAATTTAGACGCAGTGGAAGCAACGGTGTAGAAAGGTAAACAATCCAGCATGAGCCTACCCATCTCCAGGACTTAGAAATAAAAGGGGGGTGTGCCACTAAAACTGGAAGCAGGAGGTGGGAGTAAGGAAGTGTCCAGGTGCCTTCAGTTAGACAAGCTGTGATGAAAGATACTGAGAACTGTGGCAAGGTTTTCCAAATATCACGGGGGGGGGGGGTGTTATAAAACAGATGTTGTAAAGAGAAGCCATTGTGAAAGATACAAGCTCTTACAAGATAGAAAGTGCACAAGAGCAGGTGGAGACTTATGACCCAGGAGTGGGTGGGGATCTGTGAATGGAAAGTCAAAGGGAGAAAGGATATCTGGTTAATCTGATTTTCAAGGATTATTCCTAAAGGTGAAGAATAGCTCAGGCGGAGATTTTTACTGTGCCGATCTACCAAAATTCTTGCTCAAATGAAATTCTACAAGGACAGAGAAGGAACTCCAATGTAGGTCCAGGCAGAAAAGACACAGAACCCTGACCAAGTGTCAGTCCAAGCAGGGGAGCAGCCAGTCTCTGCCTCTGAAGAAAAAATGATACCAAAATCATTTTAGTATATTATTGAATTTGCCTTACTGCTATTCTACAGAGGGTTTATATACCTATGTTTATCAGAAATAGTTACTCATAATTTTCTTTTCCCAAGATGTCTTTGTTTAATTTTAATAATAGGGTGGTAAAGACAGAGGATCCCTAGGGCTTGCTAGTAAGGCAGTCCAGACAAGTGTGTGAGCCCCAGCTTCAGTGGCAGATCCTTGGAAAACAATGTGCTCATTTGAGTGACTTAGGAAGATACCAGTTTCAATCTCTCTCTCTCTCTCTCTCTCTCTCTCTCTCTCTCTCTCTCTCTCTCTCACACACACACACACACACACACACACACACACACACACACTGTTCTTGAACTATTTACTTACACAGTCCATTTTTATTAAAATTTCTTCAGAAATATTTTGCTGTAAAAATACTAGCCAGGCCTGATCACTCATAGCTGTAATTCCGGTGCTGGGTAAGCTGAAACAGGATTGCTGCAAGATGGAGGCCAGCCTGGGCTACATGATGAGTTCCAGGTCAGTCTGGGCTAGAGTTAGATCCTGTCTTTCTTTATTTCTTTCTTTCTTTCTTTCTTTCTTTCTTTCTCTCTCTCTCTCTCTCTCTTCCTTTCTTCCTTTCTTCCTTCCTTCCTTCCTTCCTTCCTTTTTGTTTTTTTCTGGATTTTTTTTTGTATTGGTTATTTTATTTATTTACATTTCAAATGTTGTCTTCCTTCCCAGTTTTCCCTCCACAAATCTCCCATTCCACCCCATCCTCCCTCCCTCCTGCCTCTATGAAGGTGCTCCACCACCCACCCACTCCTGCCTCACTGCCATGGCTTCCCCCTATGCTGGGGCATCAAGCCTCCACAGGACCAAGGGCCTCCTCTCCTATTGATGCCAGATAAGGCCATCCTCTGCTGCATATGCAGCTGGAGCCATGAGTCCCTCCATATGTACTCTTTGGTTGGTGGTTTAGTCCCTAAGAGTCTGGAGGGTTCAGTTAGTTGATATTCTTGTTCTTCCTATGAGGTCGCAATTCCCTTCAGCTCCTTCAGTCCTTCCCCTAACTCTTCTATTGCGTCCCTCAGGCTCAATCCAATGGTTGGCTGTGAGTATCTACATCTGTATTGGTCAGGCTCTGGCAAAGCCTCCCAGGGAACAGCTATTCCAGGCTCCTGTCAGCAAGCGCTTCTTGACATCAGCAACAGTATCTGGGTTTGGTGTCTGCAAATGGGTTAGATCCCTAGGTAGGGCAGTCTCTGGTTGGTCTTTCCTTCAGTCTCTGCTTTACTCTCTGTAGAATTTAACAATTCTAAGTTAAAATTTTTGAGATGGGTGTCTGGCCCCATCCCTGGAACAGCGGCCACGCCTATCCACTGAATACGTTCTCTTCAGGTTCTATTTCCCCTTTGTTGAGAGTTTTTCCTAATGCCATCTCCATTGAGTTCTCTTGCTTCCCTGACCACAAAAATTCCTCCCGAGAACTCCTACAGCTGATAAACAACTTCAGCAAAGTGTCTGGATATAAAATTAACTCAAGCAAATCAGTAGCCTTCCTCTACTCAAAGGATAAACAGGTTGAGAAAGAAATTAGGGAAACAACACCCTTCACAATAGTCACAAATAGTATTATACCTTGTTGTGGCTATAACCAAGCAAGTGAAAGATCTGTATGACAAGAAATTCAGGTCTCTGAAGATAGATCCTGTTTCAAAGTGTTAAGAAACACATTAAGTTCACAATGATGAAACTCTTTTGTAATGCTCTGTCCATTTCATGGTGCACTGTGGGTTTCAGCAGCTGCTAATTTTCCCACAGCTGCTACTTGGTCATAAGAGGCCTCAGAACCATATCGTGCTGTCACAGCACAAACTTTCCTCTGTGGGCAACTTTGGGGCTAGTGGTCGAGTTCAGCTGAAATCTCTGACATCAAGAACTGGCCCAACGTTTTCAAAACATTCACTGTTATAGATAACAATAGCAAAAATCTGTTGTTTAGCTTTTCGTTAATTTTTATTTCCTATGTCCTCCGTGAGCTACAAGTCTCAGGATCAGGTCGACCAGTAGTTCTACCCAGGAGCCAGCACGTCCTTCCCCTCCATCCTCTCACCCATTCTCTTCCCAAGCTACATTTCCATGAACCAGATCTATCCTATCAGCCCCCAAATTATTGATGAGTGGATTTCTTTCCAACACCAGAAACCAGTTCCCTAACTCTGGACACTGACTGGATATATAATGACCCAATCAGTTAATATTCACCTAATGCTGGTGTTAAACTTTACATTCAAGAATCTTAAGGTTATTTGCCCAAAAAATCTGTGCCCACTTCAGATGCTAGCTTTATGTCAGCTTGGCACAAGCTAGAGTCATTTTGGAAGAGGGAATCTCCTTTGAGAGAATGCTCTTGTTAGAATGGCCTTTGGGAAAGCATATGGTGCATTGCTTAATTGATACTTGACATGAAAGGGCTCAGCTCAAGGAATGCAGTGCCACCATGGGACTAATGCATCTGGGTGTTATTAGAAAGCAGGCTGAGAAAGCCATGAGGAGCAGGCCAGTAAGCTGTACCCCTCCATAGATTCCAGCCTATTTCTACCCTATTTGAGCTCCTTTCTTAATTTCCCTCAGTAACTGCTACCTGAAAACATAAGATAAAATAAACCCTTTCTGTCAAAAAGTTACTTTTGGTCATGGTGTTTTATCACAGCAATAGAAACCCTAATTAAGATACATAGTCCTAACCAACTGACTACAAACAAGGGCTTTCTATACTCCCCTTATTAAGTGTGGTAGTTTGCTAGAAAATTAACTCCTGGAGTTTAAGGGAAACAGTTTACATACATATTATCAATTTATTATGAGGAATATTTTTAAATAATAGAAATGAAATGAAAATATATATAAAACAAGCTCTGACCAATCTCTTTGGAGTTGGGTACACTGCTCTGCACACACGCGTGCACACACACACACACACACACATCTACTTACCTTGAAGCCCCCTGAACCACATTGTTTAGAAAGTTTATGAAGAATTCATTGTGGGAACATAGTTAACTAGATCCTTATCAGTAGTTAAGTTGGTTTCCACCTCTCTTCCCTCCCTGGAAGAGAAGGGTAAGATTTAAAGGGCCATTGCTCTAATCACACAGTAGCCTTCTTGTAACTAGCCTTTACCCTGAGGCTATTAGGGGCCCACCAAATTTTACCTCATTACTAAAAACCTCGAGTATATATAGTTGAAGAAGGCTGGATGTGAACAGCTATAGATTGCCCTCACACTCTGAACACTCAGGCAAGTCTACGTATTCTAGAAGTTTCTATGTCTAAAACCAGAGACAAGATCAAACAATAAGAAAATGTTCTATCAGTCTTGCCATATAAGAAATAAGAAAAAATATATAGGAAATTGACAAAATACCTGAGTCAAAAGCAACTATATTTTCTTAAATAACAATGATACAATATGCTGAGTGGAGTAGACATGAGAGGTATTACAGATGCTTTGGGGATGGGGGCAGGAGGTATAAGTGCCCTCCTCCTGCCTCAGCCTCCCTACCAAGTGATCATAGGCATGAGGTACAATGCCCAGGCTGAGAAACAGTGTGGTTTGCATCTCCTGTAGCACAAAGCAAATGTAAGAATCAAGCATTCTTACATTTCACAGAAGAATGAGTAAGTGGAGTTTCTGTCACTAGAATCTTGAGCTGCCTGGTGATCAGGCCACAATTTCTGCAGTAGCCCCTCCCTCTATAGATAGACAGGCACAAACCTCTCCTCCTCTGCAAATGAGCAACTGCACTTTACGGGGTATGCACCTTGAAGATATTTAAGGCCCCAAGACACATCTTCAGTTCATTGGGCTTCCTCGGTGAAGGGCCACATCATAAAAGAAGGAAACAGCAAACACCTTTTGGTTCTGTGGGATCCTGAGCTGAAGAGTCACCCAAGGCCAGGCATTCCTTTGTTCAAGGCAAAGGGAGACAGGCTATGACCCATTGTCTATTTCTGGTTAATTAGGAGTTCAGCCAGAGCCACAAGTTATTTTTCTGACCTGCCTGGGACCCTGAGGAAGCCTTGATGATACTGAGAAAAAAACTCAGAGGATCCCAGCACCTGAGCACCCAGTATCTGGCAGAGCTTCAATGCCTAGGCTGCACAGCAGATCAGAGAAACCATAAGGGCATCCCAAGACACTGAGGCCAAGCCTAGGGTTTGGAGAAACCCAGAGCAGACTGTTAGGCATGCTGAGCAGAGATGGGACTAGGTAAGGTCCTGCGTAATTGAACTAGGGAATTAGGAAGCCTGGTGTCTGGGCTGTGCAGGGTAGCAACTGGAAATAGCCTCCTGTTTATTAAGAAAATGTCTTTGGTCAAACTGGTGAACCTCTGAATGATCCCAATTGTCATGGTCTCTGTTGTCAATTTGCCCTGTGTCTTGTTTTGTGTTTTGGTTGTCTGCATTCCACCTGGGGAGAGTTCTACGTGTTGGTTTTATTTTCACTCTCTCCATCTCTTGTGTGTGTTTCTGTGCCAGGTACAGGTAGAAATCAAAGCCCTATGAAGCTTTAGCTGCCGCCACTCCCACACTGTCCAGCTGGGACAATGTGGGCATAGCCCAGCATGCTATCCTGCATGAACCCTTTGTGTACTCCCCAGTGCCAGGCCAAATTCCAACACTGACACTTGCCATAGTTGCTTTGGTAGCCCTGGCTCAAAAATCCTCATTTTTGAGCATTCTGGTCACTGGATTCAGTTTAGCAATGATTCAAATATCTTTGGGGTATGGGTAATGTTGAAATATTTTCGCATTACCATAAATATTGTTTTATACTGTTCTACTCTGTTGAAAAGCTTGCTCTGGAGTTGGAAAGTTTCTGTCCTAATGCTAGGTGAACTACCTGACTTTGTGGTAGGAAAAAAAAGCAGCAAAAAAATCCAAATATTAGTTTCATTTAACTGTTCAAAACTTTTCCTAAGAAATAAACCATATCTCAAGATTGGTAAGATTAATCTTAAACTTTCTGCACCACAGGATTTATATTGTTGAATATGGTTAAAAATCTATAGAATATGTAGCAAAAGTTGACTTAAAACGTACAACCCAAGGTTGATAATTACAAGGCTGCATAGGTAATGATAAAACACAGACCTAATCCATCACCATCTATAGTTCTGGGCAAATATTCAAATGTGCTAAGCTTGCTTTTTAACCCCTGTATTTCTGCTTCTGACTGTTTCTGTTAACTGAAATATGTTAACTGCAAACATGTTTTTTATGCTTAAAGGCTCACCCTGAGAAAAGCTCAAGTCTACACTGGAATCCCAAACACCTAGCATAGTCACTGGCTAACTAAGTTAGGGCCACAACTACTAAACACGATAAACTGTTTTATGATGTAGCAAGACAATGACCTGAGCAGTTCCACAAAGAGCCTATGGAATGTCCCTCTATTCCTAAGGTCTATTCAGGCCAACAGAGAATGATTTAACTATGTGTGTCTAACTGGTTAGTGGTGATGGCAGTGGCGGTGGCACATGGCTTTAATTCCAGCACTTGGAAGGTAGATGTAGGAGGAACTCTGTGAGTTCAAGGCCAGTCTAGTCTACAAAGTAAGTTCCAGAGCAGCCAAGTATACACAAAGAAATCACGTGGAAGAAGAAGAAGAAGAAGAAGAAGAAGAAGAAGAAGAAGAAGAAGAAGAAGAAGAAGAAGAAGAAGAAGAAGAGGAGGAGGAGGAGGAGGAGGAGGAGGAGGAGGAGGAGGAGAAAGCAGAGGAAGAGGGGAGGAGGATGAAACATGTCTCACTTCCTTTATTAAGCTTTAGGTATTATGATAATCAATACAAAAACTATGACATTCTGCAATAGCGCACTATGAAAAGACCAGGAAAGTAAAGTTGCCAGTCTCTAAATGGACTGTATTTATGATTTAATGTTTTATTTGGATATCAAAAACCCCAATACTTCAATTCAAGAGTTATAACTTTTTAAGGTTAAACTTAACAGGGATGTAATTGTAAGATTCTAATATTATAAAGTCTATTAAACGTGTTGTAAACTGTTAAAGATAGTTAAGGCATACAGATTAATAGTATGCTTAGATCTTATCAAATTCCTTACAAATGTAATTCAGTTATAGGCCCATGCTTTCTTTAGCTTCCTGAATATATTTCCAATGTTAACCCTAGAACAAGAAACTAAAGACAAAGTTCATTTAAAATCAGGTATACTTAATAGACAGACCTCAAAACTTTTAGAGATCTGCTGAATATGACATTTAAATTTTTAATAGAGGGGCCGGACGAGGCAGAGGCAGACGGATTTCTGAGTTCGAGGCCAGCCTGGTCTACAGAGTGAGTTCCAGGACAGCCAAGGCTACACAGAAAAACCCTGTCTCGAAAAACCAAGATATATATATATATATATATTAGAAAACACCTTGACAGACAGAAATCCCAGTTCCAAGAAGCAACCCTGAGGTCTCAGAAGAAGACAGATGGGTCATCACTACTCCATCTGGACTGTGGTAATGCTAAGCACTGGAAAATACCACCTCGTGCCTCACCTGCCACCGGGACTGTGAACAAATTGTGGACACTGCTGAGTTCACTGTTGTACTCTGTAAAGTCAAGTCAGTCCTCTAAGTTCCTACTCTCAGACTTGGGTCTGGAAGCAAAAGGTCAATGTTGTCTTGTGTGCTAGCTGAAAACCTACACCCACTCTTCCTAATGCTGCCTAATGAGAGCCCAGAGCAACATCCCTGTCATTTTAATTGATATATAAATCATTTGGATTATACTTCCTTCTCCGATCTCTGATGGTATTGACAGCTAACTGTAGATTATTGACTTAGCAGCAGCTGCCTGATCAAAGAAATTTAAAAACGAGGTCTTACTTTTCTAGCACTATTAGGTAACCTGATTTAAAAAGCAACTCACAGACAGGTTTGAAGTTCTAAATGAGGCCATACCTTATTTTAAGATCCTGTAGTTCTCTAAGACAGATTTTATGAACCTTCGCTTATTAGCAGGTTTCAAACTCTTCCATCCTGCTGTCATCTGACCACTTGAAGTTCCCCAGAGCTACCAGTAGGGGGTGATCTCTGGAGGTCTTACATTGCCCTAGTAATATACAAATACCAAGCACTCACAACTGTGGGTATAAAGGTGTGCCGTCAAGCCAGGTCCATGTTTCCTGTGGGTCTGTAATATTCAGCCCAATCCAAAAGTACACTCCATCATGAATTTTACTCTGGATGAAATCCTGAGAAGGAAGACCCGGGAAAGCAGCTGAGTATCAGCTATGAAAACACTTCTGATTTCTTTTGTCTAAACCTAAAAAAAAAAAAAAATGGTGCTCATCTTTCCAGCCAGGAAAGTTGTAAGAATTCTTCTGTATATTTAGGGAAAGAAATCCATATTATGTGATTTTTTCCAACTATGTGACTCCCCTGTAAATTCTTTGATGGAATTGAGGTGGATACAAAAAGCAGTCTACAAAAAGGTACGAAGGAGACCAAATGGCTCAGTTAAGAGCGCTGGCTGCTCTTCCAGGGGTCCTGAGTTCAATTCCTAGGAACCACATGGTGGCTCACAACCATCCGTAATGGGATCTGATGCCCTCTTCTGATATGCAGGGTAGGGTGTATATGCAGACAGTGCAATAATGAGAGAAAGAAAGAGAGAGAGAAAGATAAAGAGAGAGGGACAGAGACAGACAAAGACAGAGACAAAGACTAAGAGAGAGAAAGAGAAATAGAGGAGTGGGGGAGAGAACCTAAAGGTGACAGATAATGCAGACTTTAAATGAATGAAAAGACAGCTGAGCCTAAATTCTACACATTTGCTAACTAAAATCCATCTTCCTGATGACCAAGATTCTAGACATATTGCCAGGAACTGGCAGTATTTTAAGTTTTATTTCATTACAAGTTTTTGAGACACTGTATATCCTATGCTAGCCTAAAGCTTACCTACCTCAAACCTTTGCCAGTTTCCCAAATGCTGGGATTGTAGGTGAACAGTTCCATATTGGCTAAATTGGGAATGTTTTGATGGGTCACTCAGAACTCCTCTCATCCTCAGTGGAGGAGGACATGATTAATAATAAATTATCCTAAGAACCTGACTTCAACACTTACCAGTACAGTCACATAACCAACTTATAGCCCAGGGGAAATTGTGTAATATGCCCTGTGGCTATGGGAAAATTCTGTCTCACAAGTTTAATCTTAGAGCGAATTGAGATTATATTATAGTTGTGAATTGCATGGCATGGTGCCTAGCATGCGATAAGCATTCAACAAATGACAGTAATTAACAGCAGGATAATTACATTATCATGAAGTGCACCCACATCTTCCTGTTTAGAAGGGACTGTTTCATGACATTAGCTCTTATCAATTCTGCCTTGTCTTTGATCACCAAGAGATGTGATTTCTTGACTGCGCAGGATATTTCACTATCAATCCATGACTTAAAGCTTATGTCAAACTTGTAGCATTTCCCTTGTTTTTGCAACCAATCATCAGGGCAGGATATTCCTAGAAGGAAAAAAGAAAACCAATATGGAAAGAAATAGAAATCAGAAAGAAGTTTTAAGACCAAAAGCAATTGCTGCATTAAGTTTTAAACTTTAAAGGAAAAGGGGGGGGGGGTGCTGCAGAGACTACAGCTCAGTAGTTAAGAGCACTTGCTGCTCCTGCAGAGGACCCAGATTTAGTGCCCAGAACCCATGTTGCAGCTGTAACTCTAGTTCCAGGGCAGGGGAGCCAACACAGTTTACAGCCTATGTAGGCACTGCACACACGTGGTGCACAGGCAAAAAAATTTATACACATAAAATAAGAGTAAATATTTGAAAAAGCAAGAGAGTAATGAGATTGCCTCCCTCTTTTTCCACTAATGAGCAGTCAGTCCTTAAGAGAGGCAAGTGGTATCACACTCACAGTTATTATTTATGGAATGACGGCTATATATGAAGTCTTTTCCCAAGTTCTGAAAGCCTGTGAATATACAAAACATTTTTTTACAAAAAATTAAGACAGGTTTAAACTTATTAACTTCATATTCCTCATTGTGTAAATAAATACAGTAAAACCTAATAAAATACAGAGAAACTGAAGTTTAGCTAACTGGCCCAGCATCACGCAGGTGATCAGTAGTGGGCATGGAGAAAGTCAAAGCAGCAGCGATGCATTTGGATAGACTGCAAAAGAGATCAGCAAGGGCTTCTGAGGCACAAAAGGGTAAATCTCCCAGAAGCTGATCCCTGATTCATGGTCTCTGTCTGTCCTTAACCAAACTGTTCCAAAACAGTGACCTTAGCATAAAGTGTCTCTTCTACCACTTGAGCAATCAGACCTGCTAAATTCTCCTGAAGAAATTTTTATTTACTTATTTAGTGCATGCACACACACATGTGAGCGTGTGAGTGTGCACATGTGTGCATGCGTGTGTATTTGTATGCACTCATGCTCCACAGCCCACATACAGAGGAGTCAGTTCTCACTTTCATCATGTGGGTCTCAGGGATAGAACTCAGTTAATCAGGCTAGGTGGTGTTTGCCTTCCCTGTTGAGTCATGGGGCTGGTCCGGGAAGAACAATTTTTAAAAGTAGAATTCTTAAAAAATATTTTAATCTCTTTATGATAGACCCAGTCTTTGATGTTTTGAAGTAATGATCCACAGGTGTTTAAAAGGAGACGCATGGGAGCCATGGGATTGGGATGAAAATAGGTCAGGAAGCAGTTATTTTCAAATTTCCCTTTCAATACATAAAAATGTATCTCCTCCCAAACACTGCAGGAGCATCATAATCAAGCCTCAGAAGCCACTAGATTTATCTCCATAAGAAGAAAACAATCATACTAAAATAAACCAATATTAAGAAATGAGTGTAGGGACCTGAGAGATGGCTCAGCTGTTAAGAGCACTGGCTGCTCTTCCAGAGATCCCCGCAACCACATGGTGGCTCACAACCATCTGTAATGGGATCTGATGTCCTCTACTGGCATTCAGGTGTACATGCAGATAGAGCACTCAGAGGTAAAAGAAATGAAGTCTAAATGTTTTAACTGAAATAAGTATGTATGCCTTAATCTGCAGATACATACATTTTAGATACTTTTATTATCAATTGAATATTTTAAATATTTACAAATACTTTCAAATGCTTGATACATATATCAAAAAGATTAATATGAAAGTAGAATCTACAAAATATTTACATAAACTTTTCATAAAAGCTAGCTATTGAGACATGGAGTCTGTTCTTAAAGAAATGCAGAAATGTATTTGTTTTGTTTTTGTATATGAGATGAGATCTCCCTGTATAGCTCAGGCTGGCACAGAACATTTGGCTATCCTCCTGCCTCAGCCTTTTGAATGTAGAAGAAATCTGTAACTGTCATAAAGAGTTTGGTGGGCAGCAACACACCTCACTGCATGACAGTCTGTCGCTAAGCCTGCCCATCTAAAAGAAAAAAATTCCCACAGGTTCAGACGTCCTCAAGCACATCTTGGTACATGCGTCCACATACATATACATACATGCACATAAATTTGTTTTTAAATTAAATAAAATAAGGTGTTTTCTTCCTCCCCTCATCCCATGATGCCAGGGCAAGAAGTTAGTGGGCTAGTCACGTCTTTTGATAGCTCCCATGTGCACTCTTAGAACTTTCGTGAACTTGTCTTTTGCCCACTTAATTTGCCTGAGCCTAATAGCAAACGCTGAAAAGATAGAGGAGGAGATTTCCCTTCTGAAAGTGTACTGATGTGAGCCACTTACCTGTGGAGTTCATTCTATCCTGTTGTTTGTTGGGAGAAATATCCATATAGCCACAATATCTGGATACGTTAGTACCAAGTATCCCTTCATTATGCTTACGACTTGAGGAATATATGCTCAGATGACTAACTGAGAAGTAAAAAATCATAATCTAATTATATTTCTATACATAACAAGCCTGCACCCCTTTGTTTTAATAAAATTGCTATTGGATACACAAACCGCTCATCAAGAAGGGGTCTGGGTCAATAATATCTCCACCTTTTAATTTTACAAAGGACATGTGAATTTAGAGATGAGGTTTATCCTTACCAAGACTCTTATAAAGACATAAAATAACATTATCTAAACTAAATTATGATAAATAAAACTTTTCTTTACCTGTATTAAAGATTAAGACAGTCAGTTACATTTTCTTATAAAGACATAAAATAACATAATCTAAACTAAATTATGATAAATAAAACTTTTCTTTACCTGTATTAAAGATTAAGACAGTCCGTTACATTTTCTTCTTTTTTAATTAGATATTTTCTTTATTTACATTTCGAATGCTATCCCGAAAGTTCCCTATACCCTCCCCCTGCCCTGCTCCCCTACCCACCCACTCCCACTTCTTGGCCCTGGCATTCCCCTCTACTGGGGTATATAAATTTATATCACCATAATTTTTATAAAGAAGAAAACACTTAGGGGATTCATAAAGAAATCTTTAACATCCTAGTCAAGGGTATTTAAGACAGTAGGACAGTACAGAACACACTGACACATGAATCATAGGCATACTGTCACCCGGCACTAGTGAGGAACAGACACGAGGATAAGCTCTTGTTCAAGGGAAACACCTACATATATAGTTCAAGGCTAATTTGGGTTACATAAGTTCCTGTTTCAAAGAAAAAATAAAACAAAAACAAAAAAGGAGAAACATATGCATAAATAAACAGAATAGAGAATAGAAAATGCTTTCCCCAATAGAACCTCATCAATATCATTTATTCTTTTTTTAAGTAAAACACAACAGCAAAATGTGTGTGTGTGTGTGTGTGTGTGTGTGTGTGTGTATACACACAGAGAGAGAGACCTATGTAAATAATAAATAGTGCTAAAATTTTAAATTTAAATTTCAATGTATAACATTTTTAAAGAGCTCTTAAAATTTCTTCACTTTAAACAAAAAATAGGCTGCTATGACTGTTACGAATAACTACTTATTCGAGTAGGCAGGTAGACAGATGTCCTTGAACACTGCCTAGTAGGTAACAGCATTCTTTAGATCAAGCTAGCTTAAGTTCTAAATATTAACACTGAAGGTAGAATTAAAATAAATTCTCCACTAATGCTGGATGGTTAATCCCAGCACTTGGGAAGCAGAGGCAGGCAGACAGATATCTGTGAGTTCCAGGACAGCCAGAGCTACACAGAGAAACCCTGCCCTGTAAAACAAAACAAACCAACCAAGCAAGCGTCCCTGCTAACATTCTAGCCATAATAGTCAGTCATCAAGGGCACGACTCCAGATTCCTACCTCTGTATGTCCACTTGTGTTGGCAGTGATAGGAACGTTTTCTAGCCTTCTTTATAGTTTTTCTTCCTGTGTGTTGCATCTGTCTACTCATCCTATAAATAGAAAAATCCATTTTTTAATGAGAAGGAAACAGAGACATTGTCTAACAACAGAAACAAACACCAAAAAAAAAAAAAAAGTGCATATAAAATTGTAGCACCAAAACACAGTCTATCACTGTAAAACCACAAAGGATATGGTCGGAGAAGTAAAGGGGAAATTGTGCTTTAAACCACAAATTTTCTTTTAGCACAGATTTTAGATGTGCAGAAAAATTGCTGAAAGTTCTCGTGTACCCAACACTAAAGTTTCTGTATTATTATTTTCTTTCCTTGTGAAGACAGACAACCAGCCAAGTACAGGAAATGCAAACACGCCGTTTTTATGATAAATTTACCCCAATTCATGACGCAGTGTTGATGCTTATTCCTAATTAACCCCTGGATCGGATTGCGCCTGTTCCCTGCATTTTAGGACTCCGATGTCTACAGCACAGGACAGGACAGTGCCTTTCTTCCTCCCGTCATCTCTCTTTGGGACACTCTTGACTTCGACAGTTACTTACCCCTTCCTCATTTTTGACTATTTTAAAGGTTTTGAAAAGAGCTCATAAAATATTTTACAGAAAGTTCCCAAGGTGAAATAGCCAGATATTTTTTTTCACAATTAGGTTATAGAATTTTGGGCAAACACCGAAAAGGTGAGTTGTCATTCTCGTCATATCCCCTAGAGGGCGCAGATCAGCATAAATATCGTTGTTGCTTTAACATCTAGATCACAGCCAGATAGCATTTGTCAGGTATATTGACCATAAAGTTACTATACCCTCTGTGTTTGAGGAAACTGGTTTTCTTTGTTTGTTTGTTTGTTTGTTTGTTTGTTTGTTTGTTTGTTTTGTTTTTAATCTTCACTTGGCGAATTTCATAAGGCTTAGGTCCAGGATCATACCGCAGACTGTATAGCTTTATACAAAAGTGTTAAACCAACTTTCAGAGTGGCTCTTCATCTCTGTACTCCGGCCATGAGTGATGATCCCCAATCCATCATGACTTGATTTCGAGAACTCCTTTAATATTCGCATTCTAATAGGCATCTGCTGACATCAAAGTGCTGATTATATTTGCATTTCCTCAGTGACAGGCCATGCTGGGCATGTTTATGTGCTAATTGTCCTAGTACAATTGTCCTACTACACATCTCCTTTGGTGGAACTATTTGCAGTGTTGACTCCGATCTTATTTGGACTCTGTCTTTTCTTATCATGTTGTGCCTGGAGTTGTTTCAACATTGGAACACACGTTTTATTGTTTATATTTGTTCGCAAATATGTACTACCAGGTTGCAAAATGTGTTTTCAGTCTCTTTAAACTGTCCTGTACAGCTGTGGTTTTGTGATTCAGATAAACCCAATTGTTCTTTTCCTTTTTCTCTTTCATGGATTGAGTTTTAGGCATTATATATGAAACCTGTTTACCAGATCAAGTTTATATAAATCATCACTGCTATTTGCTTCTGAGAGTTTTATAATTCTTATTTAATTCTTTATAATTCTTAATTTATAATTCTGTATTTTTATAGTTAGTTTTTCTGTTAAAAGCTATTTTTTGTTTAAAGTGAAGAAATTTTAAGGGCTCTTTAAAAATGTTATACATTGAAATTTAAATTTAAAATTTTAGCACTATTTATCATTTACATAGATGTGTGTGTGTGTGTGTGTGTGTGTCTGTGAGAGAGAGAGAGAGAGAGAGAGAGAGAGAGAGAGACATTTTACTGTTGTGTTTTACTTAAAAAAAAAGAATAAATAATATTGATGAGGTTCTATTGGGGAAAGCATTTTCTATTCTGTTTATTTATGCATATGTTTCTCCTTTTTGTTTTTTTGTTTGTTTTATTTTTTTCTTTGAAACAGGAACTTATGTAACCCCTTGAACTATATATGGAGGTGTTTCCCTTGAACAAGAGCTTATCCTCGTGTCTGTACCTCACTAGTGCCGGGTGACAGTATGCCTATGATTCATGTGTCAGTGTGTTCTGTACTGTCCCACTGTTTTAAATACCCTTGACTAGGATATTAAAGATCTCTTTATGAATCCCCCAAATGTTTTCTTCTTTATAAAAATTACGGTGATTATTCTACTTCTACATATTTAAAATCAGTTTTTCAAAATCTTTAAAATGATTTAAAAAGTTCATTAAGATACTAGACCATAGACAAAATTAGTATCATTTCGCATCTCTTCAGGAGTTTGTAGTTTCCCACATATAAATCATATATACTTATGTCAAAATATTTTTAATGTTTGGTGCTATTTTAAATTCTAATTATCCATTGTTAATGTGCAGAAAACAATGAGCTTCTTCATGTTAGCCTTGATCCCTGCACATTGGAATTCTCCCTTTCTAGTTTTGGGAAATCTTTATATTGGTTTTAAGGTGGTCTACCTGGATAGTCATGGCATCTGCTACAAGAAACTACTTAATAAAAGAATAAATAAGTTAACATTATCTTCCTTCCAACAATCTCATAATTAAAAAAAGAGATTCTTTAGTTCATTCTTTTCCAGTCTGTATAACTTTTTGTTTTGTTCTTATATAAAGCCAGGAAGTCTTTCTCTTCTTCACAATGAGCTGAGGCTTCCAGTCTAGTGTGAAAACACATGAGAATGGATGTCTTTGTTTCAGATTCTAGAGTAAAACATATTTTATCTCTCACCTTGAAACCCAACATCAGCTGAAAGCTTAGGCAGACAGATCTCCTAGCATTCAGTGCTAGCTTGTTTCACATGACAAGTTCCACGCCAGCCTGGGCCACAAAGTAAGACACTGGGTAAAGGAGAGAGAGAGAGAGAGAGAGAGAGAGAGAGAGAGAGAGAGAGAGGAGAGGGAGAGAGAGAGAGAAAGAGAGAGGAGAGGGAGAGAGAGAGAGAGGAGAGGGAGAGAGAGAGAGAGGAAAAGGGAGAGAGAAAAAGGGAGAGAGAAGAGAGGAGAGACAGAATATCACTTACACACTTGTACACACTTTCACAATATAAGGCCAGAGCAGTTTTTTTTTAACTAAGGAATGTTATTTCTGCTCCAACAGAAGAGAAAATAGAAAGATGCAAAATCATGAACCAGAAGGCAGACCCTGTAGCAGTCCCAGGATGGGCGTCTGAGAAAAGAGAATGCATGGCTCAAAGCAGAATGGGCTACTAGCAACACCTTGTCTCAAAAAGACAAACAAAGAGCCAGGCATGGTGGCACATACCTTTAATCCCAGCACTTGGGAGGCAGAGGCAGGCGGATTTCTGAGTTCGAGGCCAGCCTGGTCTACAGAGTGAGTTCTAGGACAGCCAGGGCTACATCGAGAAACCCTGTCTCGGAAAAAAAAAAAAAGAAAACAAAACAAAACAAAACAAAAATGTTAAGTAGAGAATGCATAGAACAATCACTCTGTGACCTAAATTCTAGACACACTTAGTTCATTAACCAAGAGCCCTGCTCAGATTTCTAAACAGTTTTTTACATCAAAGAAAGGCAGGATGGTAGGGCAACTGCAGCCAGCCCTTTGTCAGCAGCATCGGTTTCTTGAACACATTGTGGTTTATCTAGACTTTTATCATCTGTTTCCTGTGCCTCCCTGATTTGTTCGAATTTTTGCACAAGCCTTAATTGTTCAGACCAGTATGCTCAAAAGTACATATAGCACAGTCTGCCTGCTTGAGAAGCAGAAACAATAACAGAAGAATCACACACAAAGGGAGATTGGGATCCAGGGGGATCCAACAGTATCTTCACTTGGAGAGGCGGTTGGAAGGGATGGAGAAGCAGAAAGCAGAATACAGCAACCTGGAGAATAAAAATAACAATGAGCTTAAAGACAGTGCTGAACAATGGATATTCACTTAGTGCCCCCTGCAAGCTGTTTATACAAATGTGGTCCACATATATACAGGTCAAAAGAGGGCATTAGATCCCCCTAGAAATTCGAGTTACAGATGATTGTGAGCCCTCAGATTGGTGCTGGGAATCGAACCCCGGGTGTTCTGCAATCAAATATACAAACAAAACAACAAATATAAATGACCTCGGCCATGTTTGCATCCTCTCTTAATAATTCTGATTGACCTTAAGAAAAATAAAGATGACAAAGAAGCTGAGGATGAGGGTGACCCCATAGGAAGACCAGCAGTCTCAACTAACTTGAACCCCTGAGATCTCTCAGACACTGAACCACCAACTAGGCAGCATATACTAGACAATCCTAATTCCAAATCAAAGCTTGTAGAAAGGAGGCCCTTCTCAGAAAACCAAACCTGATCTTTGAAATGGGAGATAGCATCTGTTGTCCACATGTCACCTGATCTTACCTGTGCCTGATCTTTGGAGGTAGGCTCTGTTCATTTAAAATGATATCTAATTACTCTACTAGTTCTTAATCTGATGTAGTTGGTCCCCCAGAAATTGAGACTGGGTCCTAAAAGAGTTATTTAATCAGCTTTAGTACACTTATTGGGGTAGACCAAGTCTATTTTCTACACTGGACTGTCTACTTCCCAACTGTGCACCCAATTACTTGCTGCCTGAGTCTCACCAGGGTTGTTTTTGTTCTATCAGACTGTACACAGAGGCATTTTACAGGGCCACATGTTCCTAGTCCATCATTAATGGAGATCTCCTGCTTTCTCCCTCTTCTTTCTCCTTTTTTTCTTTCTGCTCCTGGTCCCTTCCTGCAACCCCCAGTCCAGTAACTGAAATCTTGTCTACCTGTATTCTCTCCAGTAATTAGCTGTAGCTACTTTTATTTAAGCAATCAGAGAAGATAGGCAAGCAAAGTTTATACAGCATCATTCAGAGTACTGGATAATGGGCTGGTGGAACTGTAACCAGATTTTGGAGGCCAGTATTTAGCATTTGAATACATATTAGCAACAGATCAACCCCCAACAGTGTGCAGCCAAAGGTTCTCCAGGACTTGGACCATGAACCTGACCACATAGATGAAAAATATCTGTCATTTCATTGTATTGATGCAAATGCTACACAGCTACAGATAAATTATGACTTTCTGGAATGAGCATAAATGTAGAATTGTTTCAGGACTATGATAACTTCAGAGGTAAGAATCTATTATCGTGATGTTTTGAATTAGTGACCTTGGTAAGCTGTAGAATGTGGCATGTGGCCATATGTTTTGAAATGGTTTAGACATACAGAATGTTAAGAATTGTTGCCACCAATGAAGCAAAGTGTTATGAATCCTGGCAGGAGATAACAAATATGCCAGGAGTCAATGAGATGATCTAGATGGATCAACCTGAAGCTGAAACCAGAGAATGATCTAAATCTTGTTCTGAACTTGCACTGGAAGCTTCCAAAAATACACAGATTCTAAAATAAACAAACAAACAAATAGATTCTTTGTTCTTGTCTCAAAAGACTAAACCAATAGATTTAGGATACTTGTGTAGGAATGTGTATTTTAAACATCAGCCTTCTCAGCGAATTGGGGTACATTTATCAAAACTTCTAACTTAAGAGAAAAAAACATGTCAAAATGCTAGTTGTTTCCTCAGATAGTTGCAAAAATAAGAGGAGAAACTAGATCACACAGGCCTGAGTCCACTGCTGCCATTTTCCCCAGCATACAATACTATTCAATGAATCACTGCCAAGACTATTGAAGATGGCAGCCTGGGGGACTTTTTCCTAAGTCTCATTATGTGACCCTTATGGTACCAAAACTTGCTATTGTAGACCAGGCTGTCCTCCAACTCATAGAGACTCTCCTGCCTCTGCCTCCTGAGTACTGAAATAATCTGGATTTGGAATTTTTTTCACAAATATGCTTTGACTAATATGGACTTGACAGCTTTGGGTGGAAAATTATGCTGTTTTTTAACCTAGATGTTACTTTCCATATCATAAACCCCCTTCTGTGCCCTATAGCAATATTCTAAGCTACCATCTGTCAGCATTCGAAGTCAGTGTTTTGTGCAATGATTATGAACAGAATTTATAGTTCTTATAAATAAGTTGTTACTTCAGCCACTTAACACTAGAATCCACCTGCTTGTAATGTTGTTTATTTGTTGTTGCTATTCCCAACTATTCAGTTAGGTTCCGCCAGTTCTTGTCACTTTGCCCAATAAAAGCCTTTGTACCACAGCAGACAACTGGTTGAAGGTTGGATAAAAAAACCATTAAGAAAGTTAGGATAAGAAAGGGAAAGTAGGGATAGAAAGATGGTACAGTAGTTAAAAGCCCTGCCTGCTCTCTGAGAAAACACGATTCAATTCCCAGCACCCACACGGCACTTCACAACTATCTGCAATTCCAGTTCCTAGGAAGGTGGTGCCCTCTTTTGACCTCAGATACATACACACATATGCAGTCAAAATGAGCATACACATAAAAGACGCATAAAATAGAAGTATTGACTGTAAAAGAACAAGAACATAGAAAACAATAACACCAATAACACTGGCCAAAACCATCCTGAAATGACTGAACAAAGTACACCACCTCCTCAGTGGGAGCTGATTTCCTCCCTCATAACTCAGGACAGCTTCAGACATCTCCATGGAGTGAGAAAGTCAAAACAGCTAGCCTCAAGAGCAGGAAAGTGCTTGCTGCTGTGAAATGCAAGATACTCTTCCAAGTCTTGTCTCTTGCCTCTAATTAACTCCATCCTAATCTGCACAGTCATGGAATAGTCCTCACTGCATACACACAAAGGTGATAAATCAATTTCTGAAAAATCTGACTTTTCCAACCTGATGCAGCCCCATGGTAAAAGGGCAGCCTTGCAGTCCAGGTCAGGATCCTGAGCTTCATCCAGCAGCTCTTCAAAGCAAGGCTGCCAGGCTCGCCCAGGATTATTCTATATAGCAGCACTCTCTGCTTTATAATGTTTCAGTTTAGCTAAGGAGGAGAATGCAGGTCTCCAGGAGTTTATAGTGTCTGGTCACAACACACGCACAGTCAGAAGAGGACAGAGAGTAAATGTGTGCTTCTGAGTACCTACACCATCCAGAATCCCAACCTGATGGTGCCACCTTCAATGGTGGGCCCTCCCACCTCCATTAACATGCTCGAGATAATTCCCAGGGGGTGATTCTAGAGTCTTTCAAGTTGACAATTAACCTAACTGTACAGAATCCATCCTCTTCTTTTTGCTGCATCTGGATCCCAGACTAGAGAATAAGATTCTTCATTCAAAGAAACTCTTCTTCCCTTCATCTCGCTGACCTATACACCAGCTCTCTCCAGAAGCACCTTTCTGGACATACCGATTTCCTAAGTGTCTCCTATCCCAATCAGCTTTACAGCCAAAATTAGCCAACATGTGGACATATGACTAGCATCCAAGTGTTAAAAAACACCAACAAAACATAAGAAACATAAAGCTCACTAGCAAAGGTGAACAAAAACTCTCATGGCCTTTCAGAAAAGAATACACCCAAATGTCTGGTACAGATATAAAAAGCTGATTGTCTTTATGATCCAACATGCAAAATTTAGATCAAACCATGAGAGTACTAAATATATAAAGATTGGCAAATTTTAACACAACTGAGCACTTAAATACCAGTAAGACTGTGAAGTAACTGAACTGATAGTCCATCCTGGGCTTGAGGAAAAAAAGAGATGCACAATTATTTGAAAAGGTAGTTTAATACTAGCTAGGAGAAGTCACACCAAAGCATTCTCAACTCACAAATTTTACTCTTGCATCTTTTTCTTAGGAAAGAAGTTAAATGGCAGTGTTTATATTTACAAGCATACATACATAAAATATCCACTGCCCTTCATGAAAACAACAGTAATTATCATGTCCATTGAAAGAAAAGGACTATAGAGTTACTCCAGAAATTGATATTAATGCTCAACTCAATTCACAAGGTTGAGTCTCACAAACATAATACTGTGTAAAAGAAAGAAAAGGAGTCTCTTCCAAGACAGAAAACTGATACAGATGATAGATACATGGACATGATAGCTAGACAACTGACAAAAGATGCATACATACATACATACATACATACATACATACATGTAATACAGGTAGATTGAACTCTCTGATATGGTGACTGTTTGAAATTTAATGGTCCCATATAGTCATATATTTGAATGCTTGGGTATGCAGTTGATGGAACTGTTTGGGAAGGATTAGGGGGAGTGGCCATGTTGGAGACAGTATATCACTGGGGGCAGTATTTGAGGTTTCAAAAGCCCACATCATATCATGCCCAGTTCTCTCTCTCACTCTCTCTCTCTCTCTCTCACTCTCTCTCTCTCTCTTTCTCTCTCTCCTTTCTAACAGATACTGCTCCAGAGCCACATCTGTCTGCCTGTTTCCATGATGTCTATCATGATGATAATGGACTAACATTCTGAAGCTATAAGTGAGCTCCCAATTAAATGCTTCCTTTTATAAGTTGCATTGGTCATGGTATCTCTTCAAAGCGATAGAAAAGGAACTAAGATACCCTCTGAAACCATAAGCCCCCAAATAAACCCTTTGTTCTATAAGGTGTCCTAGCGTTTTATCTCAGCAATAGAAAAGGAACTAAGATGGTGTCATTCAGTGTAACCCAGAAATAAGCAGGGAAAGGCAGGAAGAGTTTAACTTAGAAGCTAGTCTGTGCTTGGGAGACAGAAGAAGAAAGAGGAGGAGAGGTAAAGGAAGAACCAGGCAGAGGAAGAGGGAGAGAGAAAGGAGGAAGAGAAGAAGCAGAAGTGAAAGCAGAAACAGCAGCAGCCAAAGCAGCAGCAGCAGCAACGGAAGGAGGAGGAGGATAAGGAGGAGGAGTGGAAGAAGCAGAAGCAGAGGCAGCGGAAGCAGAAATGGAAGCAGCAGCAGAAGCAGGAGGAGAAGGAGGAGGATGAGGAGAAGGTGAAGAAGTGGGAGAAGCAGAAGTAGGAACAGAAACAGCAGCAGAAGCAGCAGCAGAAGCGGCAGTGGAAGAAGCGGCAGTGGAAGAAGGAGAGGAAGTGGAAGAAGCAGAAGCAGATGCGGCAGCGGCAGTGGAAGAAGCAGAAGCAGGAGAAGAAGCAGAAGTAGGAGGAGGAAGAGGAGGAAGAGGAGGAAGAGAAGGAGGAGGAAGAGGAGGAGGAGAAGAAAGAGAAGAGGAGGAGGAGAAGGAGAGGAGGTGGAAGGAGCAGCAGCAGTGGAAGCGGAAGGAAGAGGAGAAGTAGAAGCGGCAGCAGAAGCGGCAGCGGAAGAAGCAGAAGGAGAAAGAGAAGGAGAAGCAGGAGGTGGAAGAGGAGGAGAAGAAGTGGAAGAAGCAGAAGCAGCAGCAGCGGAAGCAGGAGGAGGAAGCAGAGGAGGAGGAGGAGAAGTGGAAGAAGCAACAGCAGCAGAAGGAGGAGGAGGAGGAGGAGGAGAAGGAAGATAACAAAATCAGAAGAGCGGAAAGTATGGGATGGAAACAGTGGGAACACAAGCTTGTATGACTAATATCAAACCACTTTTAGCAGCTCCAGAACCTGTCTTCATTTTTTGATTTATAAGTGACAATCTATCTGTACAAAAAGTTTTCATTTTTAATGTTTTTGTCATTAAATAGTATCCATATTGGGGGAAAATATTCAAGATGGAGGTGCTCCAAGTATATCAACATAATGGAAGACTAGTATTTCATAACAAATGCGAAGAAAGTAATCAACTGATCTTTATCTGAAAAAAAACAACATACTTGTGAAAGTGACTTTACATCATACTCTAACCACACCTGCAGGGATGCAGTAGTTCATAAAGCAAGAGTGGAGTCCACTGATAGGGTTCTGTGGGCCGTGATTTTGCACTTAACTCTATAAGAATACAGAAATACAGCCCCCTTCTTTAACAACTCTGTTGATTTTTCTAGGTTTGAATCACACATTTGACCATCTCTGTTATTTTCCAGTTTTCTAGTGCCATGTACACTAATTTGAAATGGTATTTCTAACCCTCTCTAAATTTCGTGTCTTTTATCTGTCACCTGAAACTGCACCACCACGCATCATATTTTAACTATATGCATGAGCATTAGCAGTCAGATATAGTAAGTTCACAATGACCTCTAAGTCATGCAGACACAGACGCGAATGCAAGATGGGCAGAGAGGTGGGTACAACAGATCTTGTGAGTGTCTCTCTGCAAATAGTTTTATTTCTAGTGCTCTTAACATGGCTATTTTCTTACAGAATCTCGTAGCTGCAGTGATTCTAGAAATGGAATTTTTGAGAAGCGGTGTCCAGGTGAGAATCTCTTACAGATGCTTCAACCGCCTCTTGATGGTTCTCACCACCCCAATGTAATATAAACTAGATAGAGGGATTGCTGCTTGATACATGATTTGAAAAGCTGGTTTGAATTGTTTAGCCACTGAATTTTTTATACCCCTGATGTTTTTACTGAGTCTATGTGTGCTCTAGCTGATGTAACTTACATAATGATTTAGCTCATCACTTTGCTAGAATTAAAGCCTGAAATGCTAAGTAGTCTGGGCTGTTTGTTTGTTTGTTTGTTTGTTTTTGGTTTTGTTTTTCCTCTCCACATATCAACTGTGAAGTAATTATCACAATATAGTAGCATTTTCTCACAAAGCTCTTTAAAGCTTTGGGGACATAGAATGTATATTTGTGAAAAATATCATATAAACTAAATGTATATGCATGAAAGAAATTATTTAGGCATTTATTTACAATTACATAAATTATGAGATACTTTTTATATATCAATTCATTGTAATTAAGTGTTAAATGAAATTCATCATTTTACATCACTAGTTTTCCTGACCCACTTTTCAATATAAAGTAGCTTATAAATGTTTGCAAAAGAAAGAGTATCTGGGAGGTAACAAATAAGAGATGTGTGTGCTCGCGGAGCTGTCAATGCACCTTATAATTATAAGCTTAGTTTATCTTTGGCTTGAGTCATGAATATGGAAAAAAGAAGTCAAGCAACAAGCAGAAGATACAAACGGGAGGTGGGAAAAGATGTCACACCTTGTCTTAATGTTCCGAAGCAGGACATTTACGTTAGGGTGCTTGCTGGCTTGTTTGCTAATGAGACAGGTCTCACTGTATAGCCCAGGCTGATGTGGAGCTCACTCTGTAGAGCTAGCTGGTGTCAAACTCTCAGAGTTCCTCCTGCCTCTGACAGCTAAGTGACAGAATTAAAGGTGCATAACACCACGGTCCAGCAAGGCATTCAAGTTTTATGAAAATAAATTAAAAATTAAATACTGATCATCCTTTGACCATTTAAAAACCTAGCACAAATTCTCACATGTTTAAAATAAATATAAATAAATACATATGCAAGTATGTTCTAGCACCACCAAGCTTATTAGGGAAGCAGATGAGTAACGTTAGCAGGTGCTGTCTCATGGACAGCACTTGGGTCTCAACTGTACTTTTAGACATCCTGAGGAAATGAACTTTTCTTTCTGAGACAGCAGTAACTTTATCCACTTTGACAGCGTCCTCTGCAGATGATGGATTATAGGCAGCAAAAGGTCAAACTTAAGAAGCCAACGAGATTGGCACTTGGGTTTATTAATTAGAATTTATGTCTGTTGGAAATGGAGCTGTTTCCTGAGGGATGGGAAGTCTGTTAGATTTTTGATAGATTATTTCTTCTCTTCCTGTTTTAATTGGAGGCTTAACTTACACACTTCAGGGGATGTGTATGACTTGTGACAGGCACCCTGTGCTTTTCTAAAACACCGTGCTTAACCCCGCCCCGCCCCACCTCTCCCCGCCCTGCACCGCCCCAAAGAAATCAGAGAAGGAGCCGGCTCCACCTGACTAGGGAGGACTTGTTTAGATCTCCAGATTCGGTACAGTGGGAATACCTGAGGGAAGAGTTTCAGAGTTATTTGAGGAGCAGGGACGACCACGGGTTCCAACCAATGCCATCCTTACTTGTTTTGTGTTTCGTTTTAGTTATTAGCGATGCGGTTGGATGAGACTTGGTTGTTTCATATGAAAGAAAGAGAATTTTCTCTGAGGAAGCCAGGAGCAGCACTACAATCCGCAGGGTTGTTTATTTTAAATAGGGCTCTGCACGGTGTTATTTTTGACACCGTGACGATGACCCTTCGGGTTCTTTTAAAGTTATATTTTTATTTACATTCCTGTGTGAGGGAAGGNAAGGAGAGAGGATGGGAGGGGCGTCCTGTGTTTATGCCTGCAAGTGCGCCAGTGCTCAGCAGAGGGCTCCCAATGCTATGGAACTAGGGTTAACAGATGGTTGTGAGCTGCCTGAACAGGGTACTTAAAACAAATTGTTCAGGTAAAAGGGCAGCCAGTGTTCTTAAACTGCTGAGCCATCTCTCCAAACCGTCGGCCCTCTCGGTGTTCTTTGCTGGGGCAGGGGGGTAGCAGGGAGGAAGTGGAGAGAACTGGGAGATTTGAGACCCTCCTTCTGAGCTTTAAGCTGCATGTAGATAACATCTGCATGTGTGGCACAATTGAAGGGGCAGTGGCTTTCAGGCTAGTCACTGCACCGACTAGTAAGGCAGCGCTCCTGCTCCCAGCACCGTGCATCTGATGCTCCGTTCTCAGGGTGAGTAGTCCCTCCAGTTCTCAACGTACACATGCTGGTAATGTCACCGTGTGTGTGTGTGTGTGTGTGTGTGTGTGTGTACATATAAAGGTTAGAGATCAACTTTTCGGTGTTGGTCAAATATGAGGCCTGGGAATGTACACAGGTCAGTAGCCCCGTCAAAGCCCAGTGATTCATCTCAGATACCTTCATTTCAGGACTTTTGCTTAGGTCTGTAACTGTCTATAGAACAGATAATTCTTAGTATAAGAAGCAGTGGGGTTTTTTACTGTGCACCTTGCCCCCCCCTTCTTACATTGGCACAGTTTTCAATCTAATATTGAGGAGGGCATCCATATTTTCCTTGAAGAACATATAGTATCACTTTTACAGGTCCAGTGATTTGATAGTCTTATGGATTTTCATGTCCCATACTATTTAGGAGAGACTTGTGCATTAAGTGTGTCTCCTTGCCTGATTTGTTTGGTCTTCTCCTTCATTGGCTGAAAACTCTTCAAGCCCAACCCACTACAGGCTGTATATTAAGTGTAGCAAGGTCATACCTCCTAAAGGTTTCCCAACCTCCCCTAAACATCACCACCAACTGGGGACCAAGTGTTCATATACGGGAGCCTCTGAGGGACATTTCTCATTCAAACCATCGCAGTGCATCACTGGAGGGAAGTGAAGGCAGCAGACCTTTGAAGCAGCTGGTCACAATACATCCACTGTGGAAAGAAAGAACAATGAAGCTTAGTGCAATTTCTTCACTCTCTGACAGTCCAAAATCCCCTGCTCAAAGAATTATTTCACCTCCAGTGGGAGGATTTTTTTTTCCCCACATTAGTCTTCCTCAGATACACCCATATACCATCCTAATCTAGATAATACTTCATGGAAACGCCCTTTGCAAGTGATTCTAGATTGTGTTAAATGGAGAACCCAAACCAACCATACAGAGGTGTTTTAAGCTGTGGGTGTAATGACTTTTGCTTTGTTCTTCTCTGCAGGGTAATCTCTTAAGCATCTGTTCTGACTGTGCCCGGTTTCTGGAATCCCCCACTTGTTTAGTCAGCGTTCATGTGAACCACTATTGCCTTTAGCCACGGGCAAGCACATATAGTGTAGTCTGGGACTCTAGCATTGGAATTCGTGAAGCATCTTGTAACAGGAGGCCTGCAGCACATGCTGTAACTGAGCTCTGAGGTTCTAACGTGCTCCAAACAAGAGTCGTGATGGAAATGTGGCGTTTAGTCACAATGCAAAATTCCCGTGTGCGGAACACAGAAATTAATCCCATCTTTTAGAGAATGGACATTAGCTAGGGTTTCAGCAGAGGCAGTATTAGTGCAGGGCCCAGAGGGCTTCCTGACTAAGCGCTCTCAATCTAACTGTGCTATAGTTGGTCACTAGCTCAGTTCCTGTTTCTCCAGGTGGTTTGGAGAAGTCCTCTTGCTCGAAGAGAACCATGTGGTTCCCCGATTCTGCCCCTGCTTAAGCCTAAAGCCATGTTAGGATCCCAGTATGAGCTGGAGGTCACTGGATCCCTTTGTTGGTTCCTCTTCCTGGCACACTGAATTGCCTGTCCCTGACCCTTACTTCTGAGTGACAATGAAGTTTGGCTGGTCCCCCACAAAGGAAAAGAGTCAAAGGATGGACACAGGCTGACAGTTCATCAGTGTCATCGGTTTGCAGAGTTGTCCTTGGCGATGTTCTGAAGAAGCGACCTTCCCAATCTTTGAACTGTTCTAGGGGATTATCATGTTGACTGCCAAGTCGTTCTCTATATTGACGGGTCCCAGAAAATCTGGTGGCCTTTGTAAGCCCCTCCTGAATCTGCAGGATGTCTGAGCCCATTTCCATCTTCTGGACAGAGACAAGGAAGGAAAGGTACAATGTGGCTGCTGACCTGCTTCCCACCCTTTTCCTACCCACTGACACTCACCCTCAGAGGGCCTCCATCCCAACATGCTATGTGGAAGAAGTCCTCTATTTTTTCCATATTGAGGATTTTTGTTTGTTTTTTGTTTCCATGAAGTCATTTTCTTTGTGTCAATGCCTTCTTTCTTTACTCTTGTAGGACAGTGAAAGGGATAAGCAAGGCTATCTGTATTGGTAATGGGTAGCTCTAGGTAACTGGCTGGGGAGGTGTACAAATGAGCTGAGAAACATCTCTTCTTCCTTCAAGTCCTGTCCCACAGGCTATGCCACCAGTGTGTAGGGACCTGAAGAAAAAAAATGGGTGTTGTACTTCTAAAAAGATAAGGAGAGAAGGAATATGTTTGGTGAATAAGTAGTCAGGTATAGGGAAGGGGGTGCCTCTGCAGGCCCTTGCTGAGACAGCCCTTCCCCCTGAGGGAGCAGCCACAGGATGGTATAGTATGGAATAGAGTTTATTCAGGGCATGGGGAGGGGAGTTGAGAGGGTAGTAGAGACAGAGAAAGGTGGGGGTGGGGGAGTGGGGAGTAGGGGCTGGCCATGAGTACTTGGAGAGAGAGGGAAGGGGAGTGTGGGGGGAGGGACTAGAGGACAGAGCAGAGCAAGAAGGCAAGAGCAAGAGAGAGAGGAGGGGCAAGCAGCCCCTTTTATAGTGAGTCAGGCACACCAGGGCTGTTGCCAGGTAACTGTGGGGCAGGGCTTAGACAAAATGCTAACAGTGCATGCTGGGGTCAGTTGGACATAAAGGACTGTAGAGACCCTGGAGGCCTGAGCACTCCCATCCTCCTGCAGGAAGTGAAAAAGAAGGCTGAGTTCTGCAGCATTTCCAGCATTTCAACTGCAACTCAGTGGGCAACCACAAAACTTCTGTTTCCCCAACAGAAGGAAGTGAGATAGAGATGTTCTGGGTGGCAAAACACCCTATGAAAAACATGTACAACATCCACAGGACCATAACTACAATCTATCAAACCCACCAAGCTACTCTACCAAACACACACACACACACACACACACACACACACACACACACACACACGAGAAAGTTATGACAAGAGGAATCAGTTTCAAGAAAACTCAAGCGTGTTTTGCCAGTGGGATGGGGTGGGAGAACACTACCTCCATCTCTTCTCTAAGTCTAAGACGAAAACAGCTATGGTTGGTTTGTTTATTTGTTTTAAAGAAGTAGCCTGCCCCTTACAGATGGTACTTCTTCAAGTTCTGACTGTTGTGTAAGAGATTGTGGGCCAAGGTTGGGTGGAGACAGATGGGGAAATTCTAATGTTTGCAATTTCAGTGAAAAAGAGGACCCTGAGAATAATGGGTTCCTAGGTGGGAACTCGGGTGCGTCAAGCGTGGGAACGAAGCCAGAGACCAGAAGTACAATTACTTCTGACACTCTTCACGGGTTTGTTTAAGGTGTACCACATTGGGGGTCTGCTCAGAACACTTGCATGTGGTCAGCAGAGAGTGACTGGAGATCAACTTTGTCCTTCAGGATCAAAATGTAGAGAAAGCTGCTAAGGTGTCTGGGGGAGGGGAAATCAAAAGTAATTGAGGAAAACCCTGGGGATTGGATGGGAGAGGGAGTCATGAGGTCCCACCCCTTGTTGAGGAGCTAACAATAGAGGGGGTGCCAGGAGGAGAGTCTTCAGAAGTGTAGTTCTGAGGAAAACGGGCAGCTGGCAAGGCCTAGGAGACAGAAATAGGAGAGTTGGAGGGAATACACTACGTTGTGTCTTATCTATGACATTTTCAAAGAATAAATTTTAGGTATATATATATATATATATATATATATATATATATATATATATATATATATTAAAATATGCTGCTGCTGTAACAACCTGTGGTCCAAATTCATGACTCTAATACAGGGCTGAAGATGCCCATGGTACTGATTTCATTAGAAGGGCAATTTTATTTGGCAGTTATGTTATCTTCTTCTATGACAAAACAAAAAGTGGCAAATAATAATACCTTATAAAAAAATATGAAAAAAACTAGACATAACCAACACGATCTTAATTGTCATTGATGTAGGACAACCTGATGTGGTTAAACCGCCCTGGCTGAATGTTCCAGACACTGCAGCCAATACACGTGGCTGTTAGTTTCCGATTTCTGCTTAAGGTCAGTACTTTCCTGTAAAAACCGCCTAGACACACATCTGCCCATATTTGACTAACAAAGTGCATGTTAGCACAGTGAGAACTTCCTGATTAGCTGTCTTTCAAGTCTGTCCTAAAGGCTTTGCAGTGCTGCTTATAATCCTGTGATCAGAGACACTTCCTCCTGTGGCAGCTGAATTCCACGTTTCCCAAAACAGGATTTCCCGATTTTGTAGAGAAATTCCATGATTGAACTTCCTGCTTCTGGAAATAAAAGGGTAATTCCTTGCACACAAAGCTTGGAGGTTGCCTCTCTTCTCTTCTGCTTTTTCTCATTTACCTGAGAAGAGTTTTAAATGGATCAAAGGAATGAATGTCAGCCACCAAACTGAGAAGTTGACTTGCTTTTGAATACCTGTAACTTTGTTAGAATAATAAATTCTGTAGAAAACTAGTCCCAGTGTTGTCTTTTGTTTTGCTTTTTAAGGGGATCAAATAGTTTCCAAATGACATTGGCTAAGGTGTGAATACTAAATGTCTTCCTGAGGCCTATGTGTCTTGCTAGGCAGCCTGTGACACTGTTGGTTGGGAAAGAGCAGGAACTTAAAGATCTGGGGCTTACTGGAAATAAGCTAAGTCACTGGTGACTGCAAACCACAGCTCCCACCCTAAAGGGAAGACGGTAGTTTACTGGGAAACCATTTTGAGTGACTATGGCCCAGGAACATAGATTTAGCTTACTCCACATTCCATGTTCCAACATGGAAACAGTTCTGTGACATTTTATGCTCTGACAGAACAAAGGACGCCACAAATCAAGGTGAGTTTAAAATACACTGGTAGGAACAAGAGACAGGCAGGGAACAGCAACCTCTCCTAGAGGCTTCAGACACTATCTGATGACATTGTTAGCTTGGGGAGGCTAGTTGACTGCTAAGATAAGGTATTCCAAAAGTCTTTTCCCCATTAGTCACAGGATGTGGTAATTCAAGACAGTCGTGGTCTGGGAATTCAGAACTAAAGGAAGTCTGAAATGAGGTAATTACCCTCTAGACATTTCTGCCAATCTTGGAAGACAGCTTCTCTTCAAGGATGCCCATTGACACCAGGACTATAGTTTTGGAAGATTATGTGACTCTGCTGCCCTCTTCCTTTCATTTCTTTACTGGGGTGGGCAGTTCTGATGTCCCCTACAACCTTCCCAACCCCACTCTTGTATGTAACCTTAACACGGGCCCAGAAGCAATTGGGCCAACCAGCCATAGTCTGAAACTTATGCAACTACTACCACTAAATGAGCCTCTTCTCTTCCTAAGTTGGCCATCTCAGGTGCTTTGTTATATCATCAGAAAGTTGTCACAATGTTCTTTACCAAGTAACTTTACCCCATATTACTCTGAAACAGAATTCTCTGCACTTCTTCCTCATTGGTTTATTGTTCCTTCCATAAACTTGACCTCAATTACTCCTCCTCCTCTTCTGCCACTTCCTCTTCCTCCTCCTCCTCTGTGCCAGAAAATTTCTCAGGCTTTTAATTCAATGGATCTATTAAAAGTGTAATAATAATCTTGATGCTCTTTTATCACAGAGGCCTATTGTCAAGAATTCAAATGGATTTGCTTCCAAATATACTATAAGAAAATCATTTAGGTGTGGCTTGCCTTAGCTACAGAGGGAGTCCAAGGTCTGTTGGACGACCCAGTGAGAGCCTTTCTTAATATGCCTCCTATAAAAAGGGTCAGGAATAGAGCTCTGAGATAGAGTGCTGATTTAGCACTCACAACACTCTGGGTATGACACCAGTTGTGTTTTATAAAAAGATAGGAAAAGGCAGGGATATGTTTGGTGGAGGTGCTGTACAGTGTGGGGGAAGCGGGTGCCTCTGAGAGGCCTTCCCCCTCTGTGGTACCAGCCACAGGATGATGGATGGTATAGTATAGAATAGAGTTTATTCAGGGCATGGGGAGGGGAGTTGAAAGAAAGGCAGAGAGAGAGAGAGAGAGAGAGAGAGAGAGAGAGAGAGAAAGTAGAGGCCAGCCATGAGCATGTAGGAGAGAGAGAAGGGGGAGGGGAATTGGGAGAGAGTAAGAGGAGGATAAAGGAGCAAGAGCAAGAAAGTGAGGAGGGGTCAAGCACCCTCTTTTATAGTGAGTCAGGCACACCTGGCTGTTGTCAGGTAACTGAGGGGCAGAGCCTAGACTAAATGCTAACAATTCTCCCCACCCCCTGTTCTGTTTTGGTTTAATTTAAAAAGGAAAACTTAGAACGAGGTGATGGTAGAGCAGGAGTAGGGTCATTATGTTCTTTAGCTAATTCCTGCTGACTTGGGGGCAATGTATCTCTGGGAAACCTAAGAAAATGGGTATGGGGATGTTGGTCCAGTCTTATATGAGTTGGCTGTTTCCTTGCTATTCAGGGTCTGTGGAACCATCTGTGGATAGATCAGAAGGACTAGGTCCAATAGAAGCATCTGTGACTATGAGAGTAGATTGGAGCATCTGCATCTAGGGGTTGCTTCTCTGAAGCTGCCCTGGCTGTAGTAAAGGAGCCTAAATTAAATGCCAATACCACCAGTATAGAGCCAGGGATATACTCTGAGATATTGTTGTGTTGATCTAGCACTCACGAAGCTCTGGGTATGACACCACTATTAGGCCAAGTATATAAAAACAGTGCTGACCTAACACTCATGAAGTTCTGAGTATTAAGCCAGTACCAAGGAAATCTAAACTAACCATGAACAGAATGTTTCATTTCCACGTAAGTCAAGGTCAGAATCATGCCAAAACCACAGCCAGGGACGTTCCATGGGTCATTTCTAAAACACCCTGAGATGAGGTTGGTTGATGTGAAATAAAAGTCCCTGAAATTTAGGGTGATCTACAAGCAAGACTAAAGCGTTCTGAGCTTTCCTGGGAAAGCAAGAGAAAGGTCGTCACCTTTGTTTAGGCTCACTAGGGCAAGAGAAGCCTGAGGTTTGCATGATGGCTTCAGGCATTTAGCTATGGCCCTCAGCCAGACAATTGGTCTGGACTTGTTTAAGGCCTTGGCTGTGTTTCATAAACAGTTCTGGGAAATTCTGGAGCAGCTGCCAGGATCAGCTGCCAAAAGTGAAATGTTGTTTTGTGTTTTTTATTCAACTGACAAAGGAACTCAGGGTAGAGAATTGGGGGCGCTAAATAAAAGCATAATTCTATGTTATTTCCTCCTTTTATTATTTTCAAAAATGAATAAACTCTGAAAGCAAGGGGCACAAAGACAAAGGTTGTGTTATCTTTCTGATACTGTTTTTCCTCTGCCTAACAATCTGCTTATCACATAATAGCTGTCCAGCCAAGTTTCAGTGGAATGACTGAATGCTTTCTCACTGAGGCCTGCCATACTAGCCAGCTAATGTCAGACCACCTAGGACCACTGTATACATGTGGACTGTAGATAATTGTAGCTTTTCCTTCAAGGATCCCAGCTGACCATCAACTGAAAGCTGAAAGCTAGTTCAAATCTTAAAGAAGAAAACATCAGATAGACAGCCCCTGTCCTTCTCATCCACCATGAGCCCAGCAAATAGATTCATAAATGAGAAGATCCCCTTCTCCACTTCCAGCAATTTTGAACAGATGAGATCTTCAACTCCCTCCTATAAGAATGGCCTGGAGAGGATGCAGCTAAGAGGTTTTGTTCATTTGCTTTTTACTTTTTACTCAAATACCAGTAAGTCATTCTAAAGTACTCTCAAAAGCTGTTTCTCTGTATTTAGTTGCTTAAGATAAAGGTCAGAGAGAACAGGATACACTGGAGAAAGAAGAGTAAAGACCTTGTATCCCATCTCAGGCAGCATGATCCAGGAGTTCAAGAGACAGTAGGTGAAATGAAGGAGACTTAACTAGAGCATAGAGTCAGTTACTAATGACATTTTATGTCTTCATTAATTGGAAAATGTATCCTGCTAATGTGAGTTTTTAATAATAGAAGAAACAGGGCTGGTGAGATGGCTCAGCGGTTAAGAGCACCTGCTCTTCCAAAGGTCCCGAGTTCAAATCCCAGCAACCACATGGTGGCTCACAACCATCCGTAACGAAATCTGATGCCCTCTTCTGAAGTGTCTGAAGACAGCTACAGTGTACTTACATATAATAAATAAATAAATCTTAAAAAATAATAGAAGAAACAGACTGTGGGTGTATGGAAACTTTAAGCCCTCCTGGAAATGTTGTTGTAACTCAAGCACTGATCTAAAACAGAAGGGGAATGGCATGTTCCAGTAGAGAATAATGCAGGCAAGGGCTGCTCAAAGAGGAGAGACTCCATCTCCTCTCTCTCTCTACAGTTGTTACCCTGAGAAAATTCCTTTAGAGATTCAAAGTTATTTAAAGCAATTGCATCTCTGGAATTTAAACTGTCATTTTTGCCTCTGTAAATCACAGATTCGAGCCCTGCCTCACAGTGGCCTTGCATGCTTTCCTTTGAAGTCCTTGTTTACCCCCAATTTGATTCAAGAATGCTGTGCCGTTTCTCTGCAAAATCAGAATCACATGCCTGCCCTCAAGGTCTACCATCAATTATGCAAGTCTGTATAGAGCGGCTAGAAATCCAGGTGTATGTTCCTAGCTGGGAACCAACTTGGGGGGGGGGGTTAAACACTGGCACCTAGAACTAAGTATCCGGTGCTATGCAAGCCCTCTACAGAAGATCAAGTCAAACAGAAGACAGTGATAAATATCATGCCTTCGTTTGGATTCTTCTGAAGTGTAGATGGCCATTTATTAACTAGGTGGTAGTTGAACTCAGCATGAGAAAGATCAACTGCAAGCCAAGCCTGGTGTCACTGGCTTCTATCCATACCTGAGAAGCTGAGCCAAGAGAATGGCTGCTGAAGGACTGCCTAACTACAGGGTAGGCACAAAGCTATCCTGTGCAATTTAGTGAAGTCCTGTAAGATCCAACCAGAAATACCCCTATTTCAAACACGGGCTGTTCGTGCACCCCACGAATCACGAGACCTATCTTGATGCAAAAAAGCATGAGGATTTTTAATTGGAGCTCCGGGACGACCCATATCCCACGCAGGGGACAGGGGGATCGACCTCGTGGCTCGAAAATCAGGAGCTTTTATAACAATGGGGTAGGGGGGGTGGGGGAAATTGGCGCGGTTTCACACTATAGGCTAGTTCAAACACCAGCAAGAGCCCCCAGGTAGCAGCTATCCCGCAGGGGGGGATAGGGGAATTGACATGGGTTTCACAGGATCGGCTAGTTCAAACATCAGCAAGAGCCCCCAGGTAGCAGCTATCCCGCAGGGGGGGATAGGGGAATTGACATGGGTTTCACAGGATCGGCTAGTTCAAACATCAGCAAGAGTCCCCAGGTAGCAGCTATCTCGCAGGGGGTTTTCTTGTGTCAGTGGAGGCCAGGCCAAATGGCCCATTACTCTCTTTGCATACCTTTTTATCTCTATAACCGGTCAACAACTTTGTTTACTTGCCTGTACCTGCCTCAGGTTTTCTGCTGTTTAAACCATAGGCCTCGTATATTATTTTCTTTCAGTCCTTACTGAATATAAAAGGTAAAACGAAGTCTGGGTATACAGGACTGTGATGGTCTAGTAAGCACATATTTGTCTTATATGCAAAAGGCCCCAGATTCAATCCCTAGTGCTTATATAAGGCGGGGGAAGGGGAGAAAAAAAGGAAGAAAGAGAGAGAGAATACATAACAGAAAAAAAGAAAATGTTGGCTCCATACCACACCAATCTCTGAAAAGGAAATTTCTTAGAAAAATTAGATTGTCTTGACCATATTACACATGAGATAATCTTACAAAAAAATATTCTTTCACAGCAAACCCTATGATCTAAATTCACTGCCAAAAGCAAAACTGTATTGCTTAACAGATGATGAAAGTACCTGTGTAGTCAATTATGATACCACTCAAGATCAAGCTTGCTATCTATCACCTCCCTTAAGCTACAAGTTACTGCTTGTTTGACTTGACTTGTATTTTGCAGAAACCTTGAAAAGTAACAGGGTGTGATTAGTGTTGATCTCATCCATCTGTCATCCATTTACATGTCTTTTGAATAAACATCTAGTCAAGTCCTCTCCCTACCTGTTAATCTGGTTACTTATCCCTTTCCACCTCATAAGGGCGGAAAGTATTGTGATGGTTTGTCTTGATGGCTGACTTAACTGGATTAATAGAAGTGAAGAAACATACTTGTGATTGTGTGAGTGTTTCAACAGCACACTGTGGGACAACAGTAACAGGGCCAAAGGAATACATCTTCATGTACATAAATTCTACCAAGTGGCTGCATGGAAAAGCAAAAATAAAGAAGGAATTAGCTATACCTGAAAGCTTCTTCTTCATGAACACGTGCATCTGTTGCTTTTCTGGTGTGGTGGTGGTGGTGGTGGTTGTGTGGGTGTGGTGGTGGTGATGAGCTCCAGATTCTTCCATTTGATAACCTGATTCCGTACCACTGACTCTCTAGGTGGTTTCCAGGCCTTCAGCACTATACTGAAGGCAGCTGAGTTTCCTGGATTGGGCATTGCCTAGTTCTCTACCTCTCCAGCATTCAGACTCCTATTCATGTTGGATGACCCAACTGATACTGAGTCAGCCAATATAATAAATCCCTTGTTCAGACTTCCTTCCCAGGTGATTCTAGGCCATGTCAAGCTGTAAGTTGAAGTTAGCTATCACAAGCCCCTTTACAATATATGTTCTATCAGTTCGGTTTCTCCAGAGGACCTACCTAAGGCAAGTACCTAGTGCTATAGGCTCCTTGGTTGTTGAAATATGTATATGTTCCTTGTCTGGCATGAAGTATGCAATGGAAGAAGCACAATCATTTGGCTAATGGACATTTCTTTGAAAGCTGAAGAAACCAAGATGAGAAAATGAAGACCCCAACATTAACTTTGTCTTTATAAAATGCAGTACATACATAATCTAATGAGAATCAATAACTACAACAAGGAGATCAATGAGGTCACACTCAAAAAGACAAGTCTCTCATGTTCATCTATAGAATCTGAAAAAAATAAAAGACTAAAAATATGAGCTCATTAAGAGGTCTGTCAGGGAAGCCTACGGGGTTTGGTGGTAGGGTGTAAGGGAGGTTTATCAGTCTTCAGTAGCAACAAGAAGCACCTCTTCACACAGCTTGCCGGTCTTGATTTTCACTGGAGAAAAAAAAAATTGAGGATAAGTCAATACCAAGCAAAGTTGGAATTAATTTTTTTTAAATATGAATTTAAGCATGGATAGTGGGGTGCAGATGGGGCTTAATTACAGCTGCGTTACCCTCCCAACAGTGAAGTATGGCCTGACCAAAGAGGTACAGTAAATGTCTCTACAATACTTATATGCTCCTTAAAGATTAACTGATGTATTTAGACTTATTTATTTTTATTTTAAGCGCATGAGTGTGCTGCCTACTTGTATGTCTACACACCAGTTGCATAAAGTTCTAGTGGCGATCAGGAGAGGGCATCAAATCCCCTGAAATGGAGTAAAAGATGGTTGTGAGCCACCAGGTGGGTGCTGGGAGCTGAACGTGAGTCCTCTGCAAGAGCAGCCAGTTCTCTTAACCTGTAGGTCATCTCTCAGGTTCCTCTTTACAAGATTTTTTAGTTTATATTGCTCAATTTTTTTAAGTTACATTGCTCATTTAAAATCTTTGAATGGTTTTATCTCAGGAAATTTCTTTAGTAAATAAGAACATAAGGTGTTTTCTGGGGTGCATTGTCTCAGATGTGCACACTTTTAAGTCACCCAGAAGCCCTCTGCCAGTGTTTTAACTGTAAACATGTCTAATCTTGTTTGTGCTGTACTTAAAAAGAGTTTACAGATGAAAGAGTTTAAACCCCAAGGTGACATACGCTTTCCTTCAAGTGTAGTTCTTACCACTTTAACATGCTTATTTCAAACATATCTACTAAAAAAGAATGTTGTATATATATATGCATGTAATATTCACAGTGTGTTTTTGTTAGTTGTAAGGAAAATATTGACTCTAAGACTCTGATAGATTTAGAGTCCTGGTTGAGGGGTGGCTTTTTCCTTTCTGTGTTCCTTTACTTTCCTGTGTCTTTCTTGACTCACAGTGAAGGGAAGGGGTGAATGTCATTACCTTCATGCATGACAGTGTTATAGTAAAACCTTGTAATATTCTACTAAAAACAAATAAACTCAATGTCCTAATAAAAAAGAAGTGAAGTTGGACTTCCATTAGATGTTTACATACAAACTTAACTCAAATTACAGTGCTTACACATATGATTTTTAAACTTTAGTGCTTTTAGAAGAAAAAAGACTTAAAAAAAAACACTAAAAGAAAATGTAAATAAATTTTTAAAGGCACCACTGAGAAAGTGCAAATGTCATCCACTAAGAGGAAGAAAGTATATGTAAAGGCCAACCATCAAGTGGAAGAAAATATGTGTAAAGGTCAGCCACCAAGTGTAAGAAAATAATTGAAACCTGTGTATCTGTTAAGAAATTTATGTGTTGGATATATAAATGTTGAGAACATTTGAAAATTTAAAAGATAATGTGTATATAGTTGTGTTCAGGGGCCAGAAGATGGCACCAGGTTCCCTGTAACTGGAGTTACAGGCAGATGTGAGTCCTGGGAACTGAACTCGGGTTTTCTGCAAGAAGAACAAGTGCTCTTAACCACTGAGCCACTCCAGCCCAAGACGATCTACTTTTTGAACAGAAAAAGAGCCATCCATGATGGTATATACCTGTGAAGGCAGCACTCAGGTGTCAGAGACAGAGCTTTGAAGCATAGTGAATTCCAGGCCAGTCAGAGCTACGAAATGAGATCCTGTCTCAAAACAAAAACAAACGAAATGATGAAGAATCAAATGACTTTGAATCTGTTCTTTACAAAAGAGGCAATTCAGTCGGCAGTCATTAGAGACTGCACACAAAAATACTGTGTAGAATAAAGCTCATTACAAATTAGAGTGGAATTTTCCTCAGTCAAGGCTGGCAATGATATGGAGAACTGATAAAATATTCCCCAAGTGGAGTATAAAACATACAGTCATGTTGGAACACAGACTGGTACTGGAAACACCTGAGACATTAAGCTCAGATTAAAGGATGACTTAGTGTCCCACTAGTATAGTGCTGTATAGAAAAGAGATAAAAGCTCATGCACACACAGATGCTCATACATGGAGATCTACATAACACCCATACCCTTGACCACTCTTCTGGCATTTGCTTTCTCTCTAGAAATGCAGAATGGTTTCCTTCCTTCATCAGCTGACCTCCACAGCCTGCAGCCTCTTGTTGATACTCTCCCAACTTCCCAAATTGTTGGACATTGCCCAAATGATGTACGCTGTGTTCAAGTGGCCTCACATACACTGGAGTCAGCACTCGGGTTATAAATCTCTCCATTCATTCATTAAAATTGTGAGTCCATATGATGTGTTTGTTGTTGAAACTCACAAGACTTTAATGATATCATGTTTAGGTAACAAATAGTTTCAACAACTAGTCAGTTGCCAAATTTGATTCTTAAAGTAAGATGTAGGCAGCAACTTATTTTAACTTCACTGCTTCCTGTTTTAAAAGGAAGACATAAATTACAGTTCTAAATATTTACAAACATCTGCTTTGTGTGGAGGCTCTGTTAACATAACTGTGTGTAAAAATACATGTAGGCTCTGACAGCTAATAAGGTCAAGGTCAGACACTAATGTTTTCAAACCAACATCCATCCCAGTTCCTTTCCCAGAACATGCAGTTCTATTTCTAGCATTGATAATTTTATCATCATAACACAATGATCTCAGCCTTCTCATCTCTCCAGACAAGCAAATTCCCTGTAGGCACTGGGTCAGTCTATAGTCTATCTCTTCCATCAATACCAAAAAAAAATTTTTTTTACCAATGTAAGGATTGTATAAATACAAATTGAGATTAAATTCTGAAGGGCCCAAATTTATTCATCCTAAATAATTTAGGACTATGATCTTTTTAAAATGTTTATTTATTTATTCACTTTACATATCAATATCAGCCCCCCTCTACTCCCAGTACCCCCTCCTACATATTCTATCCCATATCACCTTCCCCTTCTCTGAGAAGGGAGACCTCGTTCTGGGTATCAGCCCCCCACTTCCCCACCCCTCTGTCCCCACCTCCCCCATAATATCCATCCCTGGCACATCAAGTCACTGCAGGACTAGGCACATTCTTTCCCACTGAGGCCTGACAAGGCAGGCCAGCAACAGGGTCCACAGGCAGGCAACAGATTCAGGCTCAGTCCTAGCTCCAGTTGTTGGGAGACCTGCATGAAGACCAAGCTGCACATCTGCTAAATATATGTAGGAGTAGAGAATAAGTCTAGCTTATGCTCACTCTTTGGTTCATGGTTCAATCTTGGGGAGCCCCCAAGGTTCCAGGGTAGTGGACTCTCTTGGTCATCCTGTGGTGTCCCTCTCCTCTTTAAGTCCCTCCATTCTTCCCTCAACTCTTCCATAAGACTCCCTGAGCTCTATTTAAACATTTGGCTGTGGGTCTCTGCATGTCTTTCCATTGGCTGCTGAATGGAGCCTCTCAGAGGACAGTTATGCTAAACTCCTGTCCACAAGCATAACAGAGTATCAATAATAATATCAGGGATTGGTTCTTGCCCATGCGATAGGTCTCAGTGTGGACCAGTCATTAGTTGGCTATTCCCTCTGTCTCTGTTCAATTTCTGTCCCTGTACATTTTGTAGACAGGACACATTTTGGGCCTAAGGCTTTTGTGGGTGGGTTGCTGTTCCTCTCCTTCCACTGGAAGTCCTCCCTGGCTACAGGATGTGTCCACTTCGGAATCCATATCTGCCACTGCTAGGAATCTCAGCTAGAGTTGCCCCATAGACATCCTGGGGCCTCCCCCCATCCAGGTCTCTGACACATCCTAGAGATTGTTCCCCTATCTCCGATTTTTATTCTTTCTCCCCTGTTCTCCCTACACCTGATCCCCACCATCTTACTCCCCTCTCCATCCCCTCTCCTACCCAGTTCTATCCCTCCATCTACCTCCAATACCTATTGTATTTCCCTTTCTGATAATGATTGAATCGACCTCCCTTGGGCCCTCCTTGTTATTTGACTTCTTGGGGCCTGTGGATTGTAATGTGGTTACCCTTTACTTTAAGGCTAATATCCACTTATAAATGAGTTATACTATGCATGTCCTTTTGGGTATGGGTTACTTCACTCAGGATAATATTCAAGTTCAATCCACTTGCCTGTAAAATTAATGATGTCCTTGTTTTTAATAACTGGGTAGTATTGTGTAAATAAACCACATTTGCATCATTTGAGGGACATCTAGGCTGTTTCCAGTTTCTGGCTAATTACAAACAAAGCTGCTATGAACATAGTTGAGCAAGTGTCCTTGTGGAATTGTGGAGCACCTTTTAGGTATATGGCCAGGAGTGGTGTAGCTGGGTCTTGAAGTAGCACTATTGCCAACTTTCTGAGAAACCAGCGTATTGATTTCCAGAGTAGTTGCACAAGTTTGCACTCCCACCAGCAATGAAGGAGTGTTCCCCTTGTTCCACAGTCTCACCAGCATGTGCTGTCTGTCCCTTGAGCTTTTAGCCTAGCTACTCTGATGAGTGTAAAACAGAATTGTTTTTGATTTGCATTTTCCTGATGACTAAGAATGTTAAGCATTTCTTTAAGTGTTTCTTGACCATTAGAGATTCCTCTGTTGAGAAATCTCTGTTTAGCTTTGTACCCCACTTTTAGATGATTATTTGGGTTGTTGTTGTTGTGTAACTTCTTGAGTTCTTAATATATTTTTAAAAAGTCTTTTGTATATTTTGTATATTGACTCTATGTCAAATCTGTAGGCTATTGTTTTGTCCTCATGACAATGTCCTTTAATTTATGGAAACTTTTCAGTTTCATGAGGTTCCATTTATTAATTATTGATCTTAGTGTCTGAGCTATTGGGGTTCTGTTCAGGAAGTTATCTCCTGTGTCAACGAGTTCAAGATTATTCCCCATTTTCTGNTATATTTTGTATATTGACTCTATGTCAAATCTGTAGGCTATTGTTTTGTCCTCATGACAATGTCCTTTAATTTATGGAAACTTTTCAGTTTCATGAGGTTCCATTTATTAATTATTGATCTTAGTGTCTGAGCTATTGGGGTTCTGTTCAGGAAGTTATCTCCTGTGTCAACGAGTTCAAGATTATTCCCCATTTTCTGTTCTATTAGATTTAGTGTTTCTGGTTTTATGGCGTGGTCTTTGATATATGTAGACTTGTGTTTTTGTGCAGAGTGATAAATATGGATCTGTTTGCATTCTTCCATATGCAGACATCCAGTTAGACCAGCAAGGTTTGTTGATGATCTCCCTTTTCCATTGTATGGGTTTGGCTTCTCTGTCAAACATCAAGTGTCTGTAGGTGTATGGGTTTATTCCTGGGTCTTTGATTCGATTCCATTGACCAACATGTCTGTTTCTGCACCTTGCAGTTCTTATTGCTATTGCTCTGTAGTACAGGCTGAAATTAGGGATTGTGATACCTCCAAAGGTTCTTTTATTGTTCAGGATTGTTTTAGCTATCTTGGGTTTTTGACTTTTCCACCTGAATTTAAGAATTGTTCTTTCAAGGCCTATAAAGAATTGTGCTGGAATACTGATAGGAATTGCATTACCTATGTAGATTGCTTTTGGTAAATGACCATTTTCACTATGTTAATCCTACTGCTACATGAGCATGAGAGATCTTTCCATCTTCAGATATCTTCCTCAATAGACTTGAAGTTTCTTCTCATACAAGTCTTTCACTTGCTTGGTTAGAGTTACACCATGATATTTTACATTATTTGTGGCTATTGTGAAGGGTATTATCTCCCTAACTTCTTTCTCAGCCTGTTTGTCATTTGTATAAAGGAGAGGTCACTGATATCTTTGAGTTAATTTTGTATCCAGCCACTTTGCTAAAGGTGTTTATCAGCTGTATGAGTTTCTTGGTAGAACATTTTGAGTCACTTATGTATACCGTCTGTGAGTATATACATCTGCAAGTAGTGATACTTTGACTTCTTCCTTTCCAAGTTGTATTCTCTTAATCTCCTTTAGTTGTCTTATTGCTCTAGCTAGAACTTCGAGTACCATACTGAAGAGATAGGAAAAGAGTGAACAGCCATGTCTCTGATGTTAGTGTAATTATTTTAAGTTTCTCTCGATTTAATTTGATGTTGACTATTGACTTGCAGAAGATTGCTTTTATTGTGTTTAGGTATGTGCCCTCTATCCCTGATCTCTCCAATACTTTTAACATGAATGGGTGTTAGATTTTGTCAAAGAATTTTTCAGCATCTAATGAGGTGATCATGTGGTTTTATTTTCTTTCAGTTTGTTTATATAGTGGATTATGTTGATAGATTTTCCTATATTAAACCACCCCTGCATCCCTGGAATGCATCCTACTTGATCGTGGTAGATGATGTCTTTGATGTGTTCTTGGATTCAGTTTTCACATATTTTATTGAGTATTTTTGTATCAATGTTCATAAGGGAAGTTAGTCTGACTTCTTTTTTTTGATGCGTCTGTGTAGTTTATGTATCAAGGTGACTATGGCCTCAGAGAATGAGATTGGTAATGTACTTTCTGTTTTTATTTGTGAAATAGTTTGACAAGTATTGGTAATAGCTCTTCTTTGAAAGTAGTTGCATGTAGTATTAAAAAGCAGTCCACAATATTGCCAGCTAGACACCAGCCGGCAGTCTAAGTTTGTTCGCTACCTGGTACAAAGAGTGAATGTTTTTCCTTGTTTAATCAAGGAATGTTTTTCCTCTCCCACCAATGCTGGCTCTGCCTCTCCAAAACTCTGAAATCACTCTCTCCTCCCCTCAGCTGGCTGCTGCCAAACCGATAAGCAATCTCAAATTCCCACAGCTAGCTGGGGGCTCACTCTTGCAAACCCATGCTCCGCTGCAATAATCTTTCCCTGGAACTCAGCTGAGTCACTGCAAAATGGAAAACACCAGATAGTATTGGTTTAGAATCAACAGATAACACAATCACTGGTTATAGAATCCAGCATCCTAAATTCACCAACTATTCTATGTTATAAATCTTCTAGTGGCGGATCCTGGTGGATTTCACCACCCGAACTAACAGCCAGCAGCCTACATCTTGTTCACTTTGCTCCCACAGTCCAAAAGGAAGTCCCCTCCTCTTGCCTTCCCTCTTCCTCTCAGACTTGGAAGACTTCTCACCCAGTGATTGGCTTCTTGTTGTCTTTATTATTTAATCAATTAGGAGAAATTTCTGCTACAGAAAGTCTGGTAGAATTCTGCACTAAAACCTTCTGGCCCAGGGCTTTTTTTGGTTGGGTGACTTTTAATAATTGCTTCTATTTCCTTAGGGGATACAGGGCTATTTAGAGAGTTTGACTGATCTTGATTAAAATTTGGTAAGGTATCTGTCTAGAAAATCACCCATTTCATTTAGTTTTTCCAAATTTGGGAAGTAAAGTCTTTTGAAGTGAGACCTAATGATTCTTTAACTTTCCTCAATGTCCATTGTTATCTCTCCTTTTTAATTTCTGATTTTGTTAATTAGGGTACTGTCTCTCTGCCTTCTAGTTATTTGGCTAAGGATTTGTCTATCTTGTTGATTTTTCTCAAAAAAAACAGTCTTGGTTTTGTTGATCCTTTGTATTTTTCTCTTTGTTTCTAATTGATTGATTTCATCACTAAGCTTATTTCCTGCCATTTACTCCTCTTGGGTGTGTTTACTTCTTTTTTTCCTAGACATTTCAGGTGTACTCTTAAATCTTTAGTATGAGAACTCTCCAACTTCTTTACGAAGGCACTTTGTCCTATAAACTTTCCTCTTAGCACTGCTTTCATTGTGTCCCATAAGTTTGGACATGTGCCCTCATTTTCACTTACAAGAGAGTCTTTAATTTCTTTCTTTATGTCTTCTCTGACCCAGTGATCATTCAGTAGGTCATTCAGTTTTTATGAATATGTAGGATTTCTGTTGTTTCTGTTGTTGTAGAAGTCCAGCTTTAATCCATGGTGATATGATTAGATGCAAGTGGTTATTTTCATCTTTTTGTATCTGTTGGGGTTTGCTTTGTGACCGATTATGAGGTCAACTTTAGAGAACATTCGATGAGGTGCTGAGAAGAAGGTATATTACTTTATGTTTGTGTGAAATGTTCTATAAATATCAGTCAGGTCCATTTCAATCATAACCTCTGTTAGTTTCATCATTTCTCTATTTAGTTTCTGTTTCGATGACCTGTCCATTGGTGAGAATGGGGTTTTAAAGTCTCCCCATTATTAATATGTGGAGATTGATGGGTGGTTTAAGCTTTAGTAATATTTCTTTTACAAATGTGGTGTCCTTGCATTTGTGGCATAGATTTTCAGAATTGATACATCCTCTTGGTGGATTTTTCCTTTGATGAGTAAAAAGTGTCCTTCCCCATCTCTTTTGATTACTTTTGGTTTAAAGTCTATTTTATTAGATACTAGAGTGGCTTTCCCAGCTTGTTTTGGGGTCTGTTTGCTTGGAAATATTTTTCTAGCCCTTTACTCATGTCCTTAAGTAATGTGGAGTTCCGATATGCACATGTCCTTTAGGCAGATGGTTTTCTGTAGTGTTGGCTGGATGGTCATGGTGAGAGCAGGAATCCTTGGGAAGGCAGTGGGAGCTGTGGGCCAGAATAATGGAAGTCAGTGAATCTGATTCTGCTGGCTGTGACCAACATGGACCATACTGGGAAGGCATTTATAGGGCTGAGATCCTACCACACTTCCACAGCTTCCACAGCAGAGGCTGCTTTCACATGGCCCTTAAAATTTCATTCTGCTGTCTCTGTAGTTAGACGACTATCTGACAAAATCCCCTTGGAATCCTTCCTTCCCAGAGTAGAGAAAAAAGCAGTATAAATTCTTTAAACTCCAAATCTACTTCAGTCTATTGTGTGTCTGCCCCTGAGAAAGCAAATGTAGCAGAACTCAGATATTCAGTTCTGATATTTGAAGAAACAGGTCTTCGTTGCTCTCTAGACTCCTGCTGCTGCACTGGAAATGCAAACTGCCATTCCAGAGGCTCATGGAATAATAGGCTGTAGGAGAATACACTAAAGTGTAACCAAAAGATATACAAATAAAAAGTTATCAAAATTTAAAAAATGTATTCAAAGAAATATGTGCTTGATGCCACAAGTATTCAGTTAAGACTCAAGGTACACAGTGTATCTTTTATTTTTTTCCAAGACAGGATTTCTCTGTGTAATCCTGGCTATCCTGGAACTCACCCTGTAGACCAGGCTGGCCTAGCACTCAGAAATCCACCTGCCTTTGCCTCCCAAGTACGGGGATTAAAGGCATGCTCCACCATGCCCAGCTGTAGTATATCATTTTTTAAATGGTGTACATGTTTTGCTTTTTAAAATCATTTTTGTAAAACTAACCAAGAGACTATACTTGTTTCATTAGTCAAAACTGTGGATCATAATTAAATTATTACATTAAATAATATAAATAGTTTCACTCTTGAATTTTTCTGTATTCAAATTTTAATTTTCTTTGTAGCTAGAATTATTCTTCTTCTTTGGAACACCATTGTAACTGGGGGACAATTTTCAAATAAAATTGTGTATCTATATGAGCAAAAAAAAAAAGACTCAAGGTACAAGTTATAATCAAGATGTCCAACAAACAGATACTCTTCAGCTCAGCATGACTTAACTTATGACTGTGGACTTTCTGGTAGAACCAAAGTCATGGGCTTCAATTGCAACTACACTTCAAATGCTGGATTTTTCTTTTGTTTTGTTTTGTTTTGTTTTGTTTTTTCAAGACAGGGTATCTCTATGTAGCCCTGGCTGTCCTGGAACTCACTCTGTAGACCAGGCTGGCCTCGAACTCAGAAATCCTCCTGCCTCTGCCTCCCAACTGCTGGGATTAAAGGTATGTGCCACCACTGCAGACTACTAACACGAGGCAGGAATGTTCTCAGGACACTAGGCACTGCAGTTGCACCCTCCCATCAGCCGTCTGACCAGCAACAGACATTACACTGAGTGGCTTAGCTATGGTGCTCAGTAGATAAAGTATCCAAATGACATTTTAAATGTATGATGGCTTTAAGGTCAGCATGCTGATCAGATGAAAAACACTGGACTTACTTTACACAGACTGTGAGACATGAATCATTAGACAGAAGGACAGATTCTTGACACCTCTACTCCATCATCATTCTAGCTTGCATTAGTTTGAAATGTTACTGACTTCGTACATAGTGCTAATTTATTCTTCAGCACTCCTAAATATTACATGTATTATTCCCAATAAGATGTCAAAAATCCTTGCAGATATGATAAACCAAAAGGCAGAACTTCAGTCCAAAGTGACACTATCCTATCCATCGCTTGAACTTGGAGATAAGTTAATAATGCTGTAGATTTTGGGCCTGTATTTAATCTGCTTCATCAGCTCAACATTGTTGCTTGTCAACAGTACACTCAGAAGAGAATCAGCTGCTGATCACATGTCTGACTCAGCCTTGGTCACAAGATATCTGACCCTATGTCACCAGCTTAACAGAAGATCAAATTGTGCTGCCAAAGCACAGAACACTCCCAGCTTCTTGGATTTCATCTGTCTTGCATTTCCTTAAATATCAGTTACGGGAAAAGCAGCAACTGAAATAAGAGTTCTCAAATGCTCTGGATGGTAAATAAAACAAGGCATATGCTATAATACCCTCCGGGAGAAATGCCCTTGCTCTGGCGTGTGTGGAAGGCCCTACAAGTATGTAGAATATGTTTTTCACTTGGCTTCCATATACTAAGAGTTAGTTAGCTGGCCTATATTTTGAAGGGAGTGACATTCTCTTGGGAGTGATGGGCCTTTCTGGCTCATTCCTCTCATACTTAGGCAAAGGGTCTGTCTGTCCATCCAGCATGAGAAAAGTCTTTTGGATAGTTGTCACTCTGTGCCTACGAGACGACTGATGAGCTTCTATGACCACCTCCTCTGTCAACTCAGTCTTTGAAGCAATACAGACACTATCCTGTGAAGAAAGGACAGTAACTCACAGCATCAATACTAAGGGATACCACTACCCTTGGATTTGGCTTCTCATCTGATGGAAAAGAGCTTCAGCTTATAGCTAATAACTGGGATCATTTGAATAGCAAAGCATGTAACACTAGGGGAAAAAAAAAAAAAAAAAAAAAAATATATATATATATATATATATATATATATATATATATATATATGGTTTTTCGAGACAGGGTTTCTCTGTACAGCCCCGGCTGTCCTGGAACTCACTTTGTAGACCAGGCTGGCCTCGAACTCAGAAATCCGCCTACCTCTGCCTCCCGAGTGCTGGGATCAAAGGCATGCGCCACCACGCCCAGCTCTAGGGAAAACATATTAAGACACTTAAAACATGACAAATTATGACTATCAAGGGAAGGAGCATCCTGGGACTAGTCCACCAAGCAGACTATGTCTCTCCATATATATGCATGTGTGTTGTGCTACCACAGTGACTATGTCTACTAGACTAAAGGTGAGCAGTGATTTAGATGATGTTGTAGCTACTAGCAAAAGTCTGTTTTTCCCCACCATGTACACAAGGCTAGCCAGCCTGTAAGCTTTGAAGATTTTCCTGACTGCCTTCCTTCTCTCCATAGGAGTACTGAGATTTCACATGTATGCTACAGAGGTTGGCTTTATATAAGTTTGGGGGATTTGAGTTCAGAACTTCATATTCATAGGATAAGCACTCTATCTACTAAGTCATCTCCCTATCCCTTTGTGCTAGTTCCATTAAATACTAGGAATTTTCCAAATGCCTCCCTGATTTCATCAATAGTCCATTGTTCAAAACAGTGTTATGTTGTTCTGTCTCAAAGTATGTGTGTGGGTTTCTGAGGCCAGTCTTGCTGTTGACTTCTAGTTTCATCCCACTGTAGCCTGGAAATACTTGAGGACTTATTTTGTTGTTTTTCAATTTATTAAGGTTTGCTTCACGGCCAATGGCATGGTCAGTTTTAATGGAAGGTCTATGGGTCATTGTGAAAACTATTTATTTTCTTTCTGTTGTGTGGAACATTCTATACACTTCTATGAAATCCAATGGATTTACTGTTTAATTCAACTGTAAGTTTTCTCTGCTGTTTTTATTTTTAAATTTGGGAGATCTATGTCAATGTGAGATGGGGTATTGAGCCTCCACCCTTATCATGCCAGGGCCTAGGTGGCCCTTTATGCACTTTAGCTTTTGCTATGTCCTATTTATTAATATTCCCTTTCATGAGTGTGTAGGGGCCCCTATATTTCTTCCAACCTGTTCAGGTTGCAAGTCTATTTTCAGAGGTAGAAGAATCACTGTGGAAGCTTTTCTGCTGGGTATTTCCTCCTCCAACCTTCGCTTCTCAGTGTTTAGATGCCTTTCCAGTTACCTATGTTTTCTTGGGGCTATGAAATAAGCAGATCTTGCTATTTGATCTATTACACCGTGTCTTTTAATCAGTTCCTTGAAGGCATTTGTAATCTGGGCTGTAATTGAGAGGGTTTGCTACTGTTATGGCTTTGTTGTTTCTTGTTCTCATTGGTTGGCTTATTGGAAATTCCTTTCTTCCTTGCTGGGATGTGTACAATGTCTGCTGGTTTGCCATGTTGAACATGATTCATCCCTTCCCAGGTGTTCTCTGTTTGTGTGCTGCTTTTATGAAGTGCATTCTTTCCTATGGGCCTCCTTTCTGCTCTGAGTATCCCTTTAAGAATGTTCTGTGGGACACCTATGGTCACCTGATCTTTGACAAGGGAGCTAAAACTATCCAGTGGAGAAAGGACAGCATTTTCAACAAATGGTGCTGGCACAACTGGCGGTTATCATGTAGAAGACTGGGAATTGACCCACTCTTATCTCCTTGTACGAAGGTCAAGTCTAAGTGGTTGAAGGATCTCCACATAAAACCAGAGACACTGAAACTTATAGNTGGCCTAGTTGGCCATCATTGGGAGGAGAGGCCCCTTGGTCATACAGACTTTATATGCCCCAGTACAGGGGAACACCAGGGCCATTATGTGGGAGGGGGTGGGTAGGGGAGCAGGGCGGGGATGCGGGAGGGTAAGGGGAAATTTCTGGATAACATTTGAAATGTAAATGAAGAAAATATCTAATAAAGAGAAAAAAATGTATACAATAAAGAAAAAAAAAGAATGCTCTGTGGGGCTGATTTGCTGTCGTGGACATTAAATTGTGTTTGTCTTTATTTCTATAGACTTATTTCTATATCTACTTCAGTAGTCTTGAGAGGTATTTCCATCTTGATCAACTGTAATTTTCTTTCGAAGTATGAAACATATCATCTGTGCTTCCTTGGCTTTTATACTGTCTAACAATAGCTCTGATGTTATCCCTTGTTTCTGCCTTTATGTGTTAGTTGGTGTTTCTCCCTTGTAGCTTTTAGTCCTGTTCTTTTGAATGCATTTTTTGAAATCTTAACTATGATATGTTATGGCAAAGCTTCTTTGGTCATGTCTTTTGGGATTTTAAATACCTCTCATATTTACATGTTTCTTTAAGCTTGAGAAATTATTATTGATTAGCTCAGGTTCATTGACAATTGTATTTATGTATGTTGTTTTCTGTGTATATATGTTAATGATGCAACCTTGTTCTTCATCCCTGTGATGGTTCTTCTGATTAATTTTCCCCTATTTATGGCACTTTCTGCTTTTTGCTGTGGTTTTCTGTTTCTTTGTTTGTTTTTAGAACATCATTTATTCTTTGATAATTTTATACAATGTATCCTGATCATATCCACCCAGACTTCTCTTTCCCATTCTCTCCAAACATTCTTTAACCTGTATCTTCCACCTTAATATTAACTTTTTTTTTTTTTTTTAATAAATCACAGAATCTAATCAGTGCTGCCCACTGAAATGTTGACTGGCCTAATCTTGTGCAGGTAACCACAGAATGCTGGTATGACTACAGTGCCGATGCTATGACACGCAGCCCATTGTTCATTCTACCTTGTCTTTGATTCTCTCACCTGTAGGCTTTCTGTTTATTTGGTTGGTTGTATTTTGTTTGTTTGTTTTTGTTGTTGTTGTTGTTGTTGTTGTTTGTTGAAGGTGGTAGCTGTGGTACTTTTGGTATCTCTACTTCCATGCTGATTTTTTCCTTCATATTTTCTTTTTATTTTCCTCTAAGTTACTGATTCTTTCATCCATTTTGGTAACTTTCTTGTCTTTACCTTGAAGATATTTTATAACTCTTTTTGTCCTGGCCTTGAATTAAATTATTTATCTGCTTTTTTGTTTTTGTTTTTGGTTTTGTTTTGTCCTCTATTTGGTCACAGAACAGTTTTTAAGCAGAATTTTGAAATCTTTGGCCCATCATGTTTGTTTCCCCATGTGGAGAAGCTATCAACTTGTTCATATATCTTAGTGGGGTGTTATAATAATGTTGTAAAGATATATATGTTAAAAAATAAGAAAAATTAAAAGTTAAAGCTTCAAAAGCATGTAGCCTCAAATAGCTATCAAACGGGATGGCAGGTATTGAATTCTTTTTTTTTTTCTTCTTCGAGACAGGGTTTCTCTGTGTAGTCCTGGCTGTCCTGGAACTCACTCTGTAGACCAGGCTGGCCTCAAACTCAGAAATTCACCTGCCTCTGTCTCCCAAGTGCTGAGATTAAAGGCATGTGCCACCACACCTGGCAGGTATTGAATTCTTGACCTATGACCCTTTCTAGTCAAGCTTATCGCCTGTGCTTCCTTCTTCCTGTTGAGGAGGCTCTGCCCACTTTTTACATACCCAACCTCCACCCTGTGGTGGGTGGGGCGGATGTTGGGGATTGTTTATCACACTTCTGCAGTTTATTTTCTCCACCTTTGGGTATGCCACCCCACCCCTACTCCTCGCCCACATCTTTCTCAGAATTCTGAAGCTTCTCAGGCTCCCACAGTGCAGGTGGGAAATTGGTGCACTGACTTCAGACTCCTTTAATCTTTCTTTGAAGTTGTGCCCATGCATAGGCCTAAGCAGCTCCCCTTTGCTGAATTCTGGTGGGTGGAAGCTGTATTTTTTTTTTCTTTAAGATTTATTTATTATTATAGATAAGTACACTGTAGCTGTCTTCAGACACGCAAGAGGGCGTCAGATTTCATTACGGATGGTTGTGAGCCACCACGTGGTTTCTGGGATTTGAACTCAGGACCTTTGGAAGAACAATCAGTGCTCTTAACTGCTGAACCATCTCTCCAGCAGAAGCTGTATTCTGCCCAAGTCTTCTCTTTCATTGTGTTCAGATTGCTGGATCCTGATGTGACAAAGGAGAGTGATCCTGTAGGCACTGAATTTCAAATTCCTGTAACCACCATCTAGAACTTGCTCAAAGTCCATGGGGACCAATTCCTTCTCTGCCTGGGTCCAACCTCACATCTTAGTGAATTGCTTCTGAGTACACTGGGTGCGTGCCATTTTGGGCCACCTTCTTCCAATGTCTTGATGGTAGGACTAGTCAATCCACCTGAGGAGCCAAGCAAAAATGTCAAGCTCCTCCTAACATCCTAGTTCCTTTTCCTTGTTCCTTCTACCTGATATGAAGGGAGGGTGAAGTAGTTTTTGCCAGGTAGGACTCTCTCTCTCTCTCTCTCTTTCTCCCTTTCTCTCTCCTTTGTAGCTATTACTTCTTTTCTTCTCCCAATCCAGACCCAAAACCTTTCCTCTATATCTCTTCTGACTTTTCTTATTTTGACTCTCATCTTTATTGGCACACACTGAGGCAGCCTCTAGTCTATGATCTTAGAATAAAGCCCTCTCTAAATATTAAGTTCAAAATGTCAGGAAATTATAAACCCATGTCGGGTAATAAAAGTATGTGCACAGAAATGGGAATTGCCTAGGTGCGGAGTATCTTGAGTGTTTCTGATTATGGTTTGTTAGAGACATTAGAAAGCTTGCATTAATATCACTTCTGAATGTACAAAGGTTTGGGTTGCTATGCATGTTTGGTCTGATAGTTGAGGAAGAGTTTTCATAATGCCCTGCCTCCTTTGCTTCTTGTCAGATACATTGTAGAACATATCTTCATCCATTCTTTATCCATGAAGATCTCTCTTGGTGCTTCTAGGGTATATTCAACAAGAAAGACTTTGTCTGCCAGAAAAACTAGCTATATCTTATATATCTGATAAAATAAAAATTCTGGAACATGTTGAAATAGCTGGAAGATCATGATATACACTAAAGACTGCAGGAGGTTATTTTAATAACCTCCCTAGTAGTTTTAAGGATTTTTTCTGTTCACATGCATTTAATAAGGAAGTAATATAAAATTTTTGTCCCTAGCCTAGAGGACAGCCAGATGGACATTAGCCAAA
>LR752366.1:0-31079 GCA_902729485.2 Mus minutoides
GATCGGACGGACGGACCGACGGTCCCTGCGCCGCCCTCCCGCCACTTCCTCCCGGCAGCGCCCGTCCTCCCTCCTTCCCTCCCTCGCTCGCTCGGGGGGTGGGGGTGGGGACCGCCCCGGAGGCTCCGCGACCCCGCCCGGCCCCCGCGGCCTCCCCGGGCGCGCCTCACCGCCGCTCCGTCGCGAGGCGCATCGCCCTCGGGGCCCGCCGTCCCCGCTGGCTCGTCCCGCTGCGGCCAATGGCTCCGGCACGAGCGCGGTTTGAAAATGGCGCGGAGGGAGACGGTCGCGGCCCACAAGGAAGGAGCGCCGCCGTTGCCCCGGTAACGGACCGGAGCGGCCCACTAGCGGCGGCGCGCGCGGCGGGCGGAAGACCGGAGATGGCGGCTTTCGGCCCTCGGTGCCCGGAAACGTAACGGCCTGCCGATGCCGGGTCACGGCGCCCCCTGGCGGGGAGCCCGAACCTCTGCGGTGCCTGAGGACCTTGCCAACTGGCCGCAGGCGGTAACCATCAGCTACTCCCCGGTCTCAGGCCCCCCAGAAAATGACCTTTCATAGGTGAATTCCTACTGATCGCCCTGTCTTCCCCTGGACGTCACTGTCCTTGCAGCTTCTCCTGGCTACCACCTGATATCAGTTATTGCCCCGAACCCCCGAGTAAACCCCCAGAATAGAATCTGACCATCAAAACCTACTTGTTTATGTTTCTACCCGCTGCTTCCAATTGTGTGCTCCTTGAGGCAGATATTATTTTATTCAACTTGTACTCTAGCATCTGTGACAGTATTTGTAAATGTTTAAGTTGAAATAAATTGTTTACCATAGCTTGCTCATGGATACAAAGACCATGGTCAAATTCCCGGAGTCCACCACTCTCCTAAAAACTTTCTAGATGGTTAAGAGCTGAGTTTTTGTTTGTTTGTGTGTGTGTTTGTTTTGTTGTTTGTTTCTGCTTATATTCCTTACCAAGCCAGCCTTTCCTCCGAATATGTACTTTGTCGCTGCTCAGCATGGAACTGTATGCTGGGATGTGAATCGCTTTGTGCTGAGTCAGTCTTTGTTTTCCTGTCTCCGTCTCCATTTTGTGTGCTTTGTCTGTTTTTAATTGGAAGTTTTAAGGAGCTAATGAATCCTGTAGAGATTTTTATACCATCTTGCACATATACAAGTAAGCATATGTTTATGTAAAGACAAATATCATTTTTTTGTAGACCAGGCTGGCCTCGAACTCAGAAAATTGCCTGCCTCTGCCTCCCGAGTGCTGGGATTAAAGGCATCGTTTTTTTTTTTTTAAAAGAAGTCATAAATATCAGAAATTGGCTGTGTGGTAGCCATCTAGTTGGCCTCCCTTACCCCAAACACACACCAACTAAATATTAGAACAGAACTCAATGAAGAAATGTAACGGGGGTACATGGGATTGAAAGCCACAGTTAACCTTTGTTCCAAGTGGCATTGATAACCCAAAGTCAGGTTCACTGCTGACCTCCGAGGCCTAAGGTCAGGGATCCTGGCACTCAAAACTTGAAAGACGAGAATGCAGAATAAATGCTGCCACTTCCTGCCCAAGTCCTAAATGCCGCCCCCTTCCCACCCAAGTCCTAGCGCTTTAAGAGAATTGCCTGGTTGTGGAGGCAGGGAGGAAAGCAAATGCCCTCACAACAGAAAGTGAGCCTGATGTCTGGGCTTTGTAGGCTTAATATTAGCACCAACAGGAGTCCCTGAAACACTATAATGAGGTTTACCTAGTGGCTGGTGGGGATCCCAATTGTAGGAAGGAAGAAAGCCAGATGTAAAGATAAAAGAGTGACTTTCACTGAAAACTGATGCTGTAGTTTAGATGTGGTGTGGAATGTGGTTTGAATGAGATTGGCTCCTATAGCCTCATATACTTGAATAGTATGACCCCTAGTCAGTGGAACTGTATGGGAAGGATTAGGAGGTGTGGCCTTGTTGGGAGAAGTGTGTCATTGGGAATGAGACTACATTATATTGATGGCTCACTTTAAAACTGTGCTTGAGAGAAGCAGAAAGCAAGAATGGACTTCCAATGGGTTAGATTTTAAAATTGCCTGGTGTTGCACAACTTTAACAAAACTGCTGTTCCTGCTTCATAAACAAAAGCTTACTTTACATGAGATGACCTTGTGCTCTTTGCCTGTGTAAGTCCCCCACTGAGGTGGCTGGGGGCTGTGCTGCATTCAGGAGTTCCCAATCCCGAGTGTAGAACTGGTGCCAGGACATGAACAACACTTCTTTGTTAAAACTCATTAACGGTAAGATTGGGGAATCTCTGAACCACCTCAGACCCATAACAGAGGCAGGTTTTGAGGCTTCAAAAACCCATGCCATTCCCAGCTAGCTCTATCTTATTGAAGCTTGTAGATCAAGAAGTGAGCTCTCAGCTGCTAATTCAGTACCATACCTGCCTGCCTGCATGGATGCTGAAACATTCCATGACATGATGGTTATTGTCTTAGTTAGGGTTTTACTGCTGTGAACAGAGACCATGAACAAGGCAACTTTTATAAGGACAACATTTAACTGGAGCTGGCTTACAGGTTTAGAGGTTCCATACATTATCATCAAGGCAGGAGCATGGCAGCATCCAGACAGGCAAAGGTACAGGAGGAGCTGAGAGGTCTACATCTTCATCTGAAGACTGCTGGCAGAATACAGGCTTCCAGGCAGCTAGGATGAGGGTCTTAAAGCCCACACCCACAGTGACACACCTACTCAAGGCCACACCTCCCAATAGTGCCACTCTCAGGGCCAAGCATATACAAACCATCACAATTATGGACCCAAAGTTTCTCAAGTTGTCTTGGTCATGGTGTCTTAGTACAGCCATAGAAAGGTAACTAAGCCAGATGTCCTCCAAAGGCCTGTGGGTATGGCCTGGTCTTCAGAGCAGCACTGTTGGGAGGGAGGCAGCGGATCCTTTAAGAAGTAGTTTAGTGGAAGGAAATTAGGCCTGCCATTGGAGGGGGGCAGGAATTATGATCTCTGCCTCTTTCCTTCTTGGCCATCATGAGGCAAAAGTTGTATTGTTCCATGCAGTACAGCCATGATTGTTCTGCTTGGACACAGGTACAAAAGCAACAGAGCCAACCAACCATAGATGGCAGCTAGAAGCCCCATGCCCCAAAAAAGTGCTTTGCCATTTTAATCTGATAATTTAAAGTCTTTTGTCACAGTGATGGGAAGTTAAAACCATGAGCTTGAAAATCAAGATGCTCTGCAGGTGAAAAGAATGCAGTGGGTATATTTTAAATGATGGAGATGAGGCTTTCTCAGGCTGACCACCTCTAACACTTGGACAGACAATCCTCTTGGAGAGGAGTTGTCCTGAATATTGTGGGATGTTTAGCACCCTTCCTGGCATCTCCACATTGGATGCCTGCATCAGTCTCCACCTGAGATAGTTGCTATAGTCACAGTGCCTTCAGGACATCCCAAATGGCCTTTGAGTAAAACCTGTAACTGCTGGCTTTCCCACCCACACTCCAGTTCCCCAAATTATATATGAATAAATGCCTAGGCCAAAAGCTTTGACTTCCCTATTGCCCTGCTTGTAACTCAGTTATCTCATTTGTTCTAAGTTCTGCCACATGAGTATCACCTCTCCTCAGGTTCATATGGCCATCTTCCTTAGAGTTTAGGGTAAATCTCGTGCCCAACTGACTCTATCCCAGAATTCCAATCTATCTCTCTACCAGATATCCTACCTTCTGCTCCTGACTCAGCTCATTAGCCAATCAGCTTTTTATTGACTGGTGATGTTTCTACACAGAGCACAAGAGATGATCCCTACATCCCCCTTCTTAGTCCTGTACAAGAATCTTTCTCTTTCAATAATAAACTATAAATAAATAATAACAATCATGAAAACTATCAGATAAGATTATATTGGCAAAGTTCAGTCCATATGTATTTGGCAACCCTGGAGAAAGTATTGTTATCTATCCTATCTTGTTGAATTTAAAGTTTTATACCTAAATCAATTTCTATCATAACTCACTATGAGACTATATCTAGTCTTCAACACCATCAGAGACCTGAGAAGGAATTAAATATTACCTAGGTATGCAGGAAGTGCAGGCAAGAAACTTCCAAAATTATAGAAATGACATACATACTTGGATGCATGGACAGTCCCCCCAAATTTCTCTGTGTTGTTGGAGCATCATCTTCAGCCTTCTGGCCCAGAATATTCTATAGACTTTTCTGTGAAGCAGGAGTTATGAAGGACTACTTACCCTGTCTTGGTAACGCTTGGCAGTCTACTTCCCTGCGTCTCATTTATCTAGTTTGGACAGCATACTGTCAGCAGTTTCTTGCCTAGTGCCTAGCTTGCAAACTCCATATGAAGGTTTTTCAGTGCTCATCATCATCTTTGAAGTAGAATGGGGTGCTGCCAGGCATTGTCAAAATGCCTTTTGTTAATAAAACATTCTTAAATGTGATTTCTGTGGATCTCTGAGGTTTTTGAAAACCATCTATCTATAGTATATCTGATTTGTTTCTAGCTATTTACTATCTGTTCAACTTTGAAAACATCTTATTGTAATTAATTAGACTAATATCTAACATAACCATGAGTTTGATTGTCTGACTACTAGCTTGCATTTTTAATTATCCTAAACAGTTTGCAGTAGCAGCTTTCAAGGACTAGAACTTCACATTAAATAGGTACAATACCTTAATCAAGAGTTGAAACATATATACATAATGTTTTATAGCAAAATATAATTCTAAATCTGTATCAATATACAAAGTCCATACCAATGTAAAAATATTTGTCTTCTTGTTTTCTTTGGTCTAAAAGTAGGTTTAATAATCTACCCTTTTACCCTATTATTTCTATAGTCCCCTTTTTTTCTTTCCAACCCTTCTTCCCCCCCTTTCCCCTTAGTATAAGAAAGAAAGAAGGATAGAGGAAAGGAAAGGAAAGGAAAGGAAAGGAAAGGAAAGGAAAGGAAGAAATCCCTGAGTATGACCTCTTTTTTTTTTCTTCTCCCTGATCAAGACCACTAACAACTTGCAACACCCCCATCCTGTGCCTTAAATGATGACAAACATTCATCATCCATTGAGTGGCCAGGAATCATCCACCCCTTGGGAATGGGGCATTGCTCTCTTAAAATTGCTTCCTGCTGTCAGGGATCATTGCTTTCCCTTTTTGGGGAGCGGGGCACTATGAAAATTGGGATATTGGTTAGTCTTAAGAAAGCTAGCTGTTACATTTGCTGTCCAGTTTCTGTGTGCTGAGAAAGTTCAGGGCCTAACTGAAATCCTGCCTGGAACAGTCTATGATGCTGAATGATATAGCTAGGTGTTTCGAAACTGTCCTGGATATAGATTTTTGAGGAAACAGCATTGAGGCAGTCTGAGGTATGATCAAGCAGGATGCTGGAATATATATGTCTCAGTGTTTGATTCATCCCTGAGGGTGAATCTTGTCAGGGCCATTTTAACTTTATTGCTGTCTATAAACATATAAACTTTCTCAATATACATTTCTGTGTTAATATATGTATGGAATGTACAGTTTGTGCAACTCAGTTAAAATTGATTCTTTGCTCTCTGTTCCAGCAGAGAAGGCATCTCTGTCTTCATAAGTTTGTTTGGATTATATAACTAAACTGTTATACAAATGTTTATCTTTGCCATTTGAATGGATGGCATGATAAGTCCAGAGGATTTTATACCCAATAAGATTTATTAACTATGTGATAGCTGAAGTTCTGGCTGGAGACAGTTTCGTGTCTCAGTGAGTCTGTTGAGAATTAGAAGCTGTGGGAAATCTTTATTCTGCTTGCCTATAAAAGGTGCTGGACCATTCAATAAAGTATGCAGTGGTACACAGTTACTCTGGATCCCTTGTGTCCTGATTAATGTGGCCCTACCCTTGGCACCCCAGTGCACTAGACACTGACAATATGTAACAGGTTCTATGCCATGATGTGTAGGAAATTGCATTCTAATGGAGACGTATGCTGAAGCACCATCAGTTCAATCTGCAAAGGCATTTCCAAGATAACCACCATCTCTAGTAAATGTGCAAGATCAGAATCACCTTTTCAGAATTTAAGGCAGAAGCCCATTAGAATTTGAAATATGTATCAATAGTAAATGTATCAACATGTGTACTTGTCTTAATTCTCCAAACTCTACAAAATAAAACATATAATTTATTGTACAACATTAAAGTAGCATTAAATATAGTTTGTACTCTTAATTTAACATATTGCATCTCTATGGGTTGCCATTCTAATTCTTTATGTCTTTATGGATTTTTCTTATCTGGAGCTACCTTTTTGCTGTTATTGTAGATTCCAGATTGGATTCTTCTGAAGGTTCTTTATTCTGATTTAAAGAATCCTCTAACTTCTATTCTGTGGTTTCCAACCTAGCATTCCATCTTTCTCTCCTCTCCTTGTCTATTTTATTCTGATCTCTCTTAAGAAGTATCTTAGTTAGGGTTTTCCTGCTGTGATCAGACACTATGACCAAGGCAACTCTTATTAAAGAACAACATTGCCGGGCATGGTGGCGCACGCCTTTAATCCCAGCACTCGGGAGGCAGAGGCAGGCGGATTTCTGAGTTCGAGGCCAGCCTGGTCTACAAAGTGAGCTCCAGGACAGCCAGGGCCAAACAGAGAAACCCTGTCTCGAAAAACCAAAACCAAAAAAAAAAAAAAAAAAAAAAAAAGAACAACATTTAACTGGGGCTGGCTTACAGTTTCAGAGGTTCAGCTGGGTTATTATGTTGAGAAGCATGGCAGCACCCAGGCAGACACTCTGCTAGATTAGGAGCTGAGAGTTCTACATCTTGATCCAAAGGCAGGCAAAAAGTCTTCCTCACAGGGCTGAGCTTGAGCACAGACCTCAAAGTCTGTCTACATAGTGATGCACTTCCCCCAACAAGGCCAGACCTACTCCAAGGAGGTCACACCTCCTGACAGTACCACTTCCCATGGGCCAAGCATATTCGAACCACCACAGAAAGTATGCATAATTGTAATCATTACTGAAAAACAGTCACTTGTATGCTCATAAGCGAAAGAAAATCATATGGGGTCCAGATGCATTGTGTCGTGGCATTTTTTTCCATTTTAACATAGAAAATATTTTTCTTTTAATCTCTTTCTCCTTAAAGACTTAACTTTATTTTCAAACTAATTTCTTCCTATGATTTTTCTTTATACCCAAGTTTATTTTTTTCTCTTTTATTATTTTCAGACTTAATACCTTACCAGTTCAGAAGTTTAGGGCGTTACAATCTCACCACAGCTCAGGGAAAATGTTCCTTTTGCACTTAGCTGTGTCTGCAGGCTCCTCAGGACAAAACACACCTATGGCAGCTGACTCCATTCCCTTGGATCTGTCTAACAGGCTGCCCTTGCCTGTTTTGGACGGGAGCTTCAGTTTTCCCTTCCATGAGAGCTGAGTCTCATCATACCCATGTGGACCAGCTGGGAGCCAAGCCTACCTTCCCCAGCTCCAGGAAGCTTTTTCACCTGTTGGGTATGCCTGAGGCTCCTGTTGCCTGCTTGCTATCTGGTGCTCACAGGGCCTCCCTCTGTTTGCTCTCTCTTTCCCACCCAGCTAGGAAATTGTGTCGCTCTGGGAAGTGTTTCCCGCCCTCCCAGCCCCTTTCAGGGCTTTCTTGCGTGGCTTCTGAGCTTTCATGCCTATAAAGGCAAACATTTAATTGGGGCTGGCTTACAGTTTCAGAGGTGCAGTCCATTATCATCATGGCAGGAAGCATGGCAGTGCCATGGCAGGCTTAGCACTAAAGGAGCTGAGAGTTCTACATCACGTTCCAAAGAAAAACAGAAGGCTGGCTTCCAAGTAGCTAGGAAGAGGGCCTAAAAGCCCACTCCCACAGTGACATACTTCCTCCAACAAGGCCACACCTCTTAATAGTGCCACACCGTGGGCCAAGCATATTCAAACCACCACATTCCACTCCCTAACCCACATAGACTTGTTCAAACACATGAGTCTATGGGGGCAATCCCTAGCCATAGCATAATGCAAAATACATTTAGTCCAACTTCCAAAGCCCCCCATAGTCTATAGCAGTCTTAACATGGAAGCCCCCAAATAGAATAACCAGGAAGCCACATTAGCATGTGCTGGGCAGGAACAAAGGTAGGAGTGGGTTCTCATGTAAGGTGGTTTTGCAGAGATCTCGTCTGGGAAACAGCTGGGCACATACAGTAACGTGGCTTTGGATGTTGCTCTGGTATCCCTCCTTAGCCTGTCACTGACTTCCCGTATCCCTCCTTAGCCTGGGAGCTTCTTCTTTTTATTCAGACACTCTGGAAGAGGAATGTCAGATCTTGTTACAGATGGTTCTAAGCTACCATGTGGTTTCTGGGATTTGAACTCAGGACCTTCGGAAGAACAGTCAGGGCTCTTAACCGCTGAGCCATCTCTCCAGCCCCGCCTGTGAGCTTCTTATGAGATAAAGAGACTAATGTTCCTTTCTTTGTAGGTATAACCTGAGCAAAGCCACAGGTACCTAACAGAAGATGGGGAATATTAATTGAATTGAATGATCCAGGTCTTTTAGCTGATATTCCGTCTAGAATCCCAGTTGTTTCCCTTCTGCAACTGGCCAAGAAATTGTGTGGTAGTTTGAATGAAAAGAGTCCCCTTAGGCTCATAGGGAGTGGCATTATTAGGAGGAATGGCCTTGTAGGAGGAAGTGTCTCACTGGGGGTGGGCTTTGAGTTTCAGAAGCTCAAGCCAGGCCCAGTGTCATTCTCTATTCTTAGTGCCTGTGGATTCAGATGTAGAACTCTGAGCTACCTCTCCAGCACCATGTCTGTCTGCATGCTGCCATGCTTCCCACCATGATGACTGTGGTGGCTTGGTCTAGGGAATGATGCTATTAGGAGGTATTAGGCCTTGTTGGGAGAGGTATGGCCTTGTTGGAGGAAATGTGTCACTATGGGGGTGGGCTTTGAGACCCTCCTCTTAACTATGTGGAAGCCAGTCTCCTCCTAGTGTCCTTCAGATGAAGATGTAAAACTCTCAGCACCTCCTGCACTGTATCTGTCTGGACGCTGCCATGGTCCTGCCTTGATAACAGACTGAACCATTGACTCTGTAAGCCAGCCCCCATTAAGTGCTTTCCTTATAATGTCTTGGTCTTATGTCTTGGTCATGGTATCTGTTCACAGCAGTAAAACCCTAACTAAGACAATGATAATGGACTAAATCTCTGAACCTATAAGCCAGCCCCAGTTAAATGTTTTCCTTATGAGAGTTGCCATGTCATGGTGTCTCTTCACAGAAATAAAACCCTGCCGGACGGTGGTGGCACACACGTTTAATCCCAGCACTTGGGAGGCAGAGGCAGGCGGATTTCTGAGTTCGAGGCCAGCCTAGTCTACAAAGTGAGTTCCAGGACAGCCAGGGCTATATAGAGAAACCCTATCTCAAAAAACAAAAAAAAAAAAAAAAAGAAAGAAAGAAAGAAAGAAGAAATAAAACCCTGACTAGGACATCATGCTAAAATGTCAATACTGCCAGCTATTTCAAGTCCTTTTATTTAAGCAGCAGAGATTCAATTTTCCTGTTGTCACAGTATATAGTTTGGCTGACAACATGATTATCACTGTCAGACAGGGAACCAGTCATGGCAGTTCCAGTCCATCCAGGGCCTAGTGACAGGATTTATGGTGCCCTGGCAACAAAAGGATGTCTGCGCTGTGGAAATGAGTAGGCGTTAGGAGAAGCTACTCTTTAGCACAAGACACTGGGAAATTACTCTGAGGAAATGATCACCTTTCAAAAACACAGGTCTATAGCATCTCCATGACATAGCAACTTCATTTTTTCATCTACAAGTCATGGGGTATTTTCATTTCAAACGCCAGTGCAAAGAATCAGTCTCTCTTCACCTTTTGGATGAGAAGAAATAGAATTTAAGTGTGGAGCTCTGAGGGAGTGAAAAACTTGATAAATTTTACTGAATTTAAAAACCAAGTAGCAGGCCTTCTCCATGTCACACATTTCATGCCAAATGACAAGCCAGAAAAATATTTACAACTAACACCATAGACCTAAAAATACTTCACTTTTGCAAATTGATAGTAAAATGAATGGCAGTAGAATTCAGTAGAAAACTAAATTTAATATAGGCAAAAGTATGGAAATATACTCAATCCCGGAAAATGATGGCATGCATGTCTGTCACTTTTCGTCACTGTGACAGATACTTGAGAGGAAGAGTTTCAAGGGGGACAGAGATGGATTTTTGACTTGAGATTTCAGTAGTCTCAGACTGTAATGGCAGTGGGCACACGTGGCAGAAGATGCTCATGTATGGTATCCAGAAACAAACAAGGAGCCCAGGACAAGCTAGAGCCCTCAAGAACACAGCCCAGCAACCAACTTCCTCCAGTAAAGCTCTGTTGTGGAAGGTTCCCATCTCATCTCAGTGATGCCATCACATTCTGAGTCCATAAAGGGATAATTCTCTAGGTCAGCCCCCTCATGAGCACCATAACTTCTAGAGAGCCCATCACCTGGAGATTAAACCTTTAAGAACTGAGCCTTTGAAGGGATGGGATGCTTCATATCTAAATCAGATCAGCACACAAATAAAAATTTAGGTGTGGAAGACCGGTAGCCACACAGAAAAAGACAGATGTGCTCAGAAGCTAACAGGGCAACTGTAGCTTCTGCAGTGTCCTCATGCACGTGAGGTTCTGTCCGAGTGCTAGCTTACACAGCTGCATGCTTAGCAAGCGCTGCCCCATCCCATCCCACGGCAACCTTATGAAGGAGCTAGCATCAGCAGCGACATCTCACACCCAGCTTTCATGACTTGCCAGAGGATTATAACAACTATTATAGGTATAGGTGTGTATTATAACACACCTACTCCAACAGGGCCACACCTATTAATAATGCCACTTCTTGGGCCAAGCATATACAAAACCAAAAACAAAACAAAACAAAAAATGATCACATTCCACTCCCTGGGTCCCAGAGGCTTGTTCAAACACATTAGTCTATAGCAGTCTCAACAGTGTTGAAAGTCCAAAGTTCAAAGCCTCTTTTGAGATTCATCCAATCACTAACTGTAATCAATCCCTAAAGCAAGCCAGGAGGTAGCATCCCTCCATGGCCTCTGCATCAGCTCCTGCTTCCTGACCTGCTTGAGTTCCAGTCCTGACTTCCTTTGGTGATGAACAGCAGTGTGGAAGTGTAAGCTGAATAAACCCTTTCCTCCCCAACCTGCTTCTTGGTCATGATGTTTTGTGCAGGCATAGAAACCCTAAGATGACATGTTCCAAGGACTCTATGTCTGCCTCTCACAAAGGCCTAGTCATTGGTTAAGTAACAAAAGCACTTTATGTCACCTCCAACACACACCTTATAACCCACAGCCACAAGCTTGCCTTGGGTAGTTCATGGCACCATCAAGGACACTTGTCATTTTCTTTCCTCAATGAAGGAACTTCATCTTTGGACCCTTTGTCTCAAGGTCATAAAATGGCCACCACAGCTCTCAAGTCTGCATGCAGGGCTACCCAAAGTGAGGAGTGAGATGAAGAGACAGAGATCATCTGACAAAAATAAAAACCTACAAACACATATTATAGGCCACTCTCTTCTCAGCAGGGAGGAAAATGTCTCTCAGCATTCTCTGGCTGAGTTCTCTTTATTGGACAGAACGACATGTAATTTATCTCTAAAGCAATAACTGGCAAAGAAGCTAGGATCTCCTAAGGTTGTCTACTAGACACAATTAGGTGTTTATAAGCAAGTATGACAAAATATTATAATCAGTTTTAGCATGTTTGAGAAAGTTCCCTTCTTCATCTCAAATCAAGGGATTGAGGACTATCACTCAATCGATATTCCTCGAGTAGAAGGAAGTCTTGGCTGAGGATACTCATTCTGGGCTTGTCAGAATAAAATGTGTTTTTTTTTCCTTAAGCAGACCTGCATGTGCCATGACAGCTGACTTTGGTGAGGGAGCGTCAGTGGCATCCAGGAACAGCAGGCATGGTCCCAACTCTTGGGAGCTGTTTCTGGGAGCATCTACCTAGAGTCTAATCTACCAGTCTTTCCCAACCATTCGGTAAGCTCCTTGCAATCTAGTCAGAAGACTCGTTCCAAAAGATCTTGAGTGTCTGCTGTCTGCAGCTGGATCCTGATAGGAAAGGATCTGGGAAGGTCTCCAGGGAAGATGAGGTGTTTTCTGCTTAAAGAAGTGGAGATTTGCCAGTTCCAGGGGCTAAGGAATGGGGAACGGAACCAATGGGAGTAAAGAGGTATTTACCGCTAGGGAGGGACTGCAGGGAGAAACTTTCAGGGGAGGTGGTTCTCCACAGAACACACTACAAAAAACAGTAAGGGCAGGTTTAAACTCTTGGCAGAGAGAGGGCTGGGGTAATGTTTCAGTCAGTACTGTGCTTGCTATGTAAGCAGGAGGTCCTCAGTTTGGATCTGCAGTACCAACATGATGGTTTACAAACACCCATAACTCTAGCTCTGGGGGACACCGTCTTCTAATCTCCGTAAGCACCAGGCATACATACTGGCATGAAAAACACTCATGCACATAAAATAATTAAAACTTAAAATTAAAAATAATGAATACTAAGAATCTAGCAGAGCGGACTAGAGCAGCCCATTTGAGAGCGCACACACAAGGTAACTATGAAATTGGGGCTTACAACACCTAGCAGAAATAGACTGGGGAAGTCCCACTGAGGCAGCCAGCTGGAGTTCATTCAGGACTGAGCGTCCGGAGGAGCAATACCTCCTCCCAGAGTGAGGCTGACAAGTATAAGACCAAGAATAAGAAAGCATCATCAAGTACTTACATCATCCTATAGAAACCACGGGCTGCTCAGTAGGGAGAGAACTAGGCGCACATTTCCCCTTGCCCCTGCTGTGACCCTCTGAATCGGTCCCTCACCTGTAGCACTGTAGCCATGCTACGCCATCACTGTCATTTAGCTACCGTTAGGAATCGTAATGCCAACAGTTTTCAGAGATAGAGATAGGGTGACAACCTCTGTGTGTGCTACCGATCACAACTCAGAGCACACTTCAGAGTGCTGGATTTTCGGCAGGGCAGGCTTGGCCTCCAGCCACCTGGAACCCTTGGTAGGGGCTGTGGCTGTGCCTGAGGCCGCAGGCTCTGCTAAGGATACTCGGGTAATGGCCCCCTCCTTCTGTGAACTAGGCTCTGTTTCTACTTTCTAACTCAGGACTTAATGAGCAGTTAAGTGCTATAGACAATGAGCTAATGGGCAGCCTTGACCATAGCTGCCAAGCTGATCCAGAGACGACAGGTAAACCAAGCAAGTCCCAAATCAGCAATCCTCCTGCCTTAGTACTGGAACGACAGGCATGTACTACCACATGACTTTTTAACCCTCCATGTCCCTGCCTGATTTTGCCAGAATTTTGCCATTAACCCCCTACTTTTCCACTTGTAACCCTAAGCCACAATGGCTTAAATTGTTTTAAAGTTTTATATTCAGAGAATCTCGGCACATGCACGTGTTCCTGGTGATGAAGCCCGGCAGTGTTTGCTGGCACTCATCTACATTTCATTCTGGGATCCCTCTCCATGGAATGATTATAGTTGTATTCACCCATTCCGTTGCTGATGGACATTTAGGCTGTTTGGTTCAGAGTACATGTTTCAGTATACTCCTAAATATTAAGTATTTTTGTTGCTGTTATGTCTTTTTCTTTCTTTTTTTTTTTTTTTTTTTTCGAGACAGGGTTTCTCTGTATAGCCCTGGTTGTCCTGGAACTCACTCTGTAGACCAGGCTGGCCTCGAACTCAGAAATCCGCCTGCCTCTGCCTCCCAAGTGCTGGGATTAAAGGCATGCGCCACCACACCCGGCTCATGTCTTTTTCTTAATATTCTTCTATCTTCCTTATTATTAAAATTCTAAGTGTTCTGTGATATGAGGCCTAACAATTCAGATTTGCAGATTCTGTAAGAATTTGCTTTTATATGTAAAATTTATAAAACCTAAGGATATTATCAAATATCAACTTTTAATAATGTCCTTTATTTAATATACAGAGGGAGCCACATAATCCTTACAATTCAGGCTGGTGGCCGATTACCACATCAGGCTCCTGCCCGTCCACGTGCACACTTGTTAGACATGGGAACAAACAATTCTGTGCCATGTTTTCCTAGTTCCATGATTTGTGGGCAACTGGCACATAGAGTGCTGACGAACTCCCACTGTTCCACTGGGACAGCCACTCGCAAACACAAGAAGCTGGCAGTAAAGCAAAATGTCCTGCCCCGTCCCTGGGAAGTGCTGAGGGCTTTTCATGAGGAGATAAATGCTTCAGTGCGTCACCTGGAGGTCAAACACACCGAGCCGAGCCGCAGGCTGCTTCTGTGCGTGTGACCATCTGGAGCAGAGTACTGCCCAGTCAGTCACCTGACGTTTAGTAACAGACACTTGAGTCTGGCTTCTCAAAGCGCTTGCTCACTCTTTATGTAGTGTTGGCTGGACCGAGAATGCAGGCTCACTTCTTCCTTTCCTAAGGCTCAGTGGGACTGTGCGATGCTGGAGCAATAATCCAGAATGTCCTGAATAGTGAATTCCATCATAACTCCAGATCCGGGGTAACAGCGCGCTATCAACCCCTCGAAGTGCTTGTACTGGCGTATAAATTCATCTTGCATGGAGTGCCACACCACCTATTGCAAAACAGAAAGTGAAGGCCAGACTGTGAAGGGATGACTCCATAGGCACACATGGAGAACAGGTTGTGAGACAGAGTCTAAGAATCTGTATAGCAAGATAGTTAGGACCATGCATTCTGATGCCAACGCCCTCAGTCCTTCAACTTGTCATCTCTGTATATGCCATTGGTCCTGTGGGACACAAATTCCTATCTGTAAACAAGGTGTGGATAGTGACACCCTCCTCCTGAGTTCACCAAGGGATGATAATCCGGAGTACAGGTTAGTTAGGCCAGGTCTGGCATGAGCAAGCCCATCGTGCTTTAGGTGTTATTACATAAACTCTAACATCCGCATCAGACGCAGCTTTGCACAATTATGTGCGGAAGCAGGACCACCATTCAAGAAATGCAATACTTAACATTTGTTCCATTTTAGTCATGGTTCAACTTTTTATCTAGAATTGATGGTATAAAGCATTGCTTGATACTGTGGAGAGAACCAAGATGATCCAGGGTCTCTACCTGCAACTATGTGATAATATACCTAGCCATGGGACAGACATGCAGATGATTTCAAGACAGAATTCCATACACAGTGAAGGCAGGGCTTCAATTCACTGAGGTTTACCCTGTATCAGCCCAGTGCAGTTCAGGTCTCCTGAGGACCTGGGGAGGGAGGGGTCTATGAGCGTATCTCAGAATGCACTCTTCTAGGGTTTTTCAACTGAACCTCCTTAGTCAACCATTCCTGACAATTTAAGACCAGTTACTTTCCCCTACACCTTTTGCTTTGTGTCACTTAGCTCATGCTATTTCTTCCCCTGGCATCACACCTGCCACTCGTGAGCAGGGCTTTCCTCTGGGGAGTGAACAGAAATGTAGCACTGTGGGTGAGTGCTTCTGTGAGACTGAAATCACAATTATTCTCCCATCTCTGGGCCTTGTGGCAAAGTTTATAAAGTACATAGCTTTGTTCTGTCAAATGTGGCCCTGCTGCACATGAGCTAGGCCTGCTGCCGTGTTAGCCCACCTCTCTGAAGTCTCACTTCTCTTATCCAAGAAATGAAGCAACAGTAGCACCCACCAGAGGATTCAATTTGAAGCTCAGAACTCAAGAAACTTGGCTCAAATCGCACAGCTGGATGTGAGTCTGGACTCTAGATCTATTTCTAGCCCCACCCCGCTCAGAGCTGTGGCTCCATTCAAAGCAACGCTGAGCTGACTCCAAACAATGAGACAAAAACTCAGCCATCAAAGCAGCAACGGCTCACCCCGGGGAAAAAAAATCAAAGCAGAAATGATTACAATTACATAATGAATCCCTTCGTACAGTTCATCACCCTGTCTGTGCTTTATAGAACTTCCGTCTGTCTTTATTTTACTTTTGGTTGGCTGAAAGGAAGCTCACGATGTAGCCTACACTGATATTGACCCTGTACCCAGGACTAAAGCTAGAGCATAGGTGGGTCCAAGCCAGACGGCCCTGAGGGGTACCTACCTGCAGTAAGTTCTCCTCCTCACACAGATGCTTGTCTACCTTCTTGTAGAGGTTATCCAGGCCCTTCTTCACCTCCTTGCCAGGATACTCTTTAATGACTTTGCGAAGCTCTTGCTTGTTGAATGCGAGCTGGTAGCTCACCTCCTCCTCCCGAATGCCCTGGGCTACTCGAGCTTCAACGCCTTCAAAGAAATGCTTCAAGGAAATGGAAAGGGATAGTGGATAAGAACTGCCTTATTGTCACCTGAACTTCTGAAAAGCCAGTTTCAATGCAAACAAGCACATGGACGTTAAGACAGTCATGTATCTCCATGCTACAAGTGATATCTGCTGCAAACATTTGGACTACCTTCTGTTTCTTTAATGTGGGCACACAAAACTATAATCTAATATGCTACATTTGCTATTTAATGTTAAAGACTCAGGGTTTCTATCTCAGCCTCCTACATGTTGGGATTACAAACACAAACCCTTGTACCCAGCAAAATCATCATTTCTTAATTTTATAATTTATCATTTACATAGGGAGATGACCCAATCCAGGAAAGGAACTGCACTATATACACGTGTGTGTGTGGGGGTGGGGGTGGGGGGGGGTTTAGAGGTCAGAGGTTGACAGGATACCTTCCTCAATTGTTTCTCTACCTTATCTACTGAAGCAAGATCTCTTACTGAGCCTGGAACTCACTGTTGGGGCTACACTTGTTGCCAGCGAGCACCTGAGATCTGCCTAGCTACATCCCTGAACTAGGCTAGGGTTAGGATGAGCTTTTCTGAGGGCATTAGAAACTCAGCAGGTACCTTATCCCCAAGCCATTTCCTGCCCTCTTATTTTATTTTAACAAAGCTTTTGAAATTGTCCCCTGAACTACATAAAAGTTGGCCATTTATGAGGAAAAAATAGGAAGAGCTCAGTTAGGGTTCACCCTCAAGTTTCTGTATCTGTAAAATGGAATAATAGTATCTTAGTTATTATTATTTAATTGTGAATTATTTATTTACTTTGAGACAGAGTTCTCCTAAGTTGCCTACACAGGCACAGAACATAAGTTATAGTCCTTTTGCTTCAGCCTTCTGGGAAGTGGGGATTATAGAAGTGTCTACTGCAAATTTACAAATTAAAAGAAACTACCTATGGAGTATATCTATTAATGCCTGGATTCTGGCAGCTTCCTCAACAATGTCTTTCAGTCCTCATTCCCAAATCAGTACACAGAAAATTTATTCTGATGTAACCTGATGCAGGATTCAGCCAGGAAACATGGAGTAAAAAGATATTTACGTTTAGTTTTTCAAGGGGCTGTCCTAAAGAGTAAATGACGTAGGACTGAAGGTGGTCCATGTACTTCTGCTTGGCTTCTTTCTTCTCAGCTTCAAGACATGAGATTTTCAGACGAGAAAGTGTTGCAAAAATATGGTGAAAGTTCTCCATCATGACCACATCCCTGGGCGTCTTCTGGCTTTCATTTGCTACTTTCTCCACTGAAATCAATGCAGAGAAAGGAAGAAAAACTTCTCTGATATGAGTTAAATAGTTCAGGACTAACCACAGTATTTTGCATCACAAGGTCCTCACAGCCTCCTGAAACAGAGGGCCATCTTCAAACAATACCATGCACATGTGGAAATTCAGTATGGAGGGAGTAAAGGTGACTTTTCAAATCAGTGGAGAAATTGTGAATTGTAACTCTGTTAGGACAGATGACTCACACCATGGGTAGATTCTAAAATGCCCAAGTACTTAAGTAAAAAGCATCAACAGGATGATAAACATCAAGAAAAATCTACCTAGTTGCAAATTAGGTTTTGTGATAGCATGACCTTCTGAAGAATAACTCAAACACAGGAGTTGAGGGAAATGGTGACACAAAACCTGAAAACTCCTACAAGGACACCGTGAACAAAGTCACAAAGTGCAATGAACTGAGAGTGCATGCCCAGCGTGCTGGCAGGAAGGGATAAAAAGACTGACTGGTAGTAAGATCCAGCGCTAAAGAGTATACAGAGCAAGTCAACTTCTACCAGATGCTCAGAGCACTAAACTGGTATAAGCTCTCTGCACTAGCACCATAATTTAGCAAAGCCTTGATACATACATAAACCTTTGAACAACCAATTGTATTTCTGGCTGGAAACAAACTAAACCATTCTAATAGCATAATCAGTAAGTAAACAGTGATATACAGAGACCTCATGGTTAATCATTAAAATGATTGCAGACACTGTGATTGTCAGTTTGACAGAATCTAGAAGAATGTGAGAGATGGGCCTTGGAGCATGGCTGCAAGTGGGTGATTACATAACTGAAGTGGGCAGCACTGCCCACTGTAGGTGGTACCATTCCCTAGGCAAGGGATCTATAAAAGCACAGAGAAACTGAATACTAACATACAGGCATTCAGTGCTACTGTCTTCTGACTGTAGACATAATGTGATAGCTGTTTCCATCATCTCATGACCTAAGCTCCCCACCATGACAGTACCTTGAACTGTGAGATAAAATTAAATCTTTCTCTCTTAAGTTGCATTTTTTAAATCAGACTAATATATCAAAGCAACAGAAAAAAAAAAAACCAAGACAGATATCTATATCAACTGATAAGGAAAGATCAAAAGGATTATGGAGTTAAGTAGTTCTAGTGTATGGAAGATTAAACTAAAAATTTTTGATTACAAAACCATACATATAAAACATGCCTATATATGAGAGGGGCATGTGTCACAAATAATCTTTCCCTCTTAACTTAAAAAAGTCTTTGAGGTTTATCAGCATATTTATATTTAGAACCAGATAAAACAAAACTATTTTTACTAGGCATATGTATGTGTCTATTGCATGGTTTTCTATGGGTATGTGTAGTGCCTCTGTAGGCCAGAAGAGGGCAGATGCTGAGTCAGAGTTCCAGGCAGTTGTGTGGGTTCTGAAAAGTGAACTTGAATACCAGCACATGCTCTGAACCTGCTGAGCGGTCTTGCCACTCCCCCAACTAAACTAACACTTAAGTACCAAGCACCCAATCCTAAGGTTTATCTATCCTTTCTTTAGGCTTGCTTTCACAAAACAATGTTACATGCGATATGACACAATTCAACCTCCTGTTCATTTTTGCAATTGAAATCATTAAGTGTAATCAGATAGTTTCAAATAAAAGAACATCTTTCTGTACCAGTTCCACGCAGTTTTATCACTATTGCTCTTTGTACAGCTTGAGGCCAGGGTCGGTGACTCGTCCTGAAGTTTTTATTGTTCAGGATTGTTTTGGCAATCTGGGTTGTTTTTTTTCCTCTATGAAGTTGAGAATTGCTCTTTCAAGGTATATACAAAATTGTGCTGGAATTTTAATGGGGATTGTACTGAATCTGTAGATTGTTTTTGGTACGACGGCCATTTTCACTATGTTAATCCTACCGATCCATGAGCACAGGAGATCTTTCCATCTTCTGATATCTTACTCAATTTCTTTTTTCAGGGACTTGAAGTTCTTATCATACAGATCTTTCATTTGCTTGGTTAGAGTTACACCAAGATNAACAAGGCCCTGATGGGTCCGAGTCAGTTCTGAGTGGGAACAAGGCCCTGATGGGTCCGAGTCAGTTCTGAGTGGGAACAAGGCCCTGATGGGTCCGAGTCAGTTCTGAGTGGGAACAAGGCCCTGATGGGTCCGAGTAGACGCTACTTAGTTTTCACATTTAACAGATGCTCAATTACACACAGCCTAAAAAGATACAACGTTGGGGGTTGTTTCTGGTGCTGCTATATATTCAAATGCTAACTAAATACTGGCCCACAAGATCTGGTTGCAGATCCTCAATTATACCAAGTGATCATTGTAAACCTTGCTCCCCAATTTAAAGCTACTGATTAAATAAAAATAGCTACAGCCAATTACTGGGGAGAATAGAAAGAGGCTGAGCTTCAGTTACTGGCCAGGAGGAGGGTGGGGAAAGGAGGAGAGAGGAGGAGGAAGGAGGAGAAAGACAAACGGAGAGAATAAGAGGTTTCCATTAGAGCTGATGGACCAGGAGCACATGCCCGAGTGAAATGCCCCCAGGACAGACTGATTGAGCAGAGATAACCCGGCAAGGCACATGCAGGCACACAGGGAGCCCAGCTGGTAGTTAACAGTCTAGCGTTAGAAAATAACTCAGGTATTCCCCAGAAAAACTCACCATTAATGAACACTCCTCTGATTAATTTGGTGTATGCTTTGTCCAGATCGCCACGGCGTTCAGCATTTTTGAAAATTGATTCTGCGAGCCCAGCAAATTCTTCGAATTCAGCAACAAATGGAAGAATTCCTACTTTACTTTTCTTTGAGATCTTTACTTCTTCCATCTGTCTTATTTGGTTACTCTAAAGTTTGGCAGAAAGCAAGGGGAGAGAAAAAAGCCAAGCAACTTAGAAAACATCCATGAGCAAATGCACACAGCAGTGCCCAGGGCATTACAGATGCTGTCAGAGCGCGACTGAGGAGGAGCCTGAAGAGAACCAATCCTCTGTTGTATTTTATTTAGAAAACAAAGGGAGAAAAATTAAATTTAGTTAAAAATGATTCAATCAAGGATTTTGAACTTCCAAGTGCTCCACCCCATCAGCATAGTCAAGCGTGCAGTTAGGTCAGACTGAGAAGGCCCAGTCTGCAGTGTTGCCACCAGTCCTTGTGGGTCTGCCCAGCAGCTTGGCCACTTTCTGGCTGCTGACTCGGGAGAGTAACTCAGCCTCTTCAGCAAGGCCCGGCCTGGCCTCCAGGTGGTGGTAATGTGAGGGTCAGACAGTGCACACTGCTCAGGCCTGAGCCAGCTGCTGTGAATTATCCAGGCTAAAAGCACAAAGCACTTACTCTCTCTCAGCCAGGCTGATGGAAATGGAGAGTCCGTTATGACTTTCACCTGTACCGCTCATTCTTATCCTAACCTTTCTTAGCTCTTCTTTCTCCTTCAATATCTTCCAACAGTAAGCAGCTCCTAGTTACCAATACTTCTGGAGAGGGGTGTGCAGTCTGTGTGGTGCTGGGGAGGATCCTAGAGCCTTACACATGCCAAGCAAGCTATGTACTATGAAATACACCCCAATCCAGAGAGCACTATTTTCTTTTTCTTTTCTTTCTTTTTTTATTTTAAAGATATTATTTATTTTCTGTATGTGAGTACATTGTAGCTGTGTTTAGACATACCAGGAGAGGGCATCGGATCCCATTACAGATGGTTATAAGCCATCATGTGGTTGCTGGGAATTGAACTCAGGACCCCGGAAGCGCAGTCAGTGCTCTTAACTGCTGAGCCATCTCTCCAGCCCTGAGTGCTATTTTCTTAAGTGTAAAAAAAATGGCAAAGGTTTTAATTGCCCTTAATCTTTCACCTGCCATTATTCTATGAATATTTAACCTATAGGCTATATATGAGAAACATTCAAATGACAAAAATTCAAAAATACATTAATAAAATGAAAGTGTTTCAAAGAACTGGGCTTAGCCCAGTTCATTCCTACAAATTGCCAAAGTCCAACGGGAACAATAAAGCTACTTATGCTGCTGCTTATGAGAGAGACCCGATGACTGGAAGAAGTTATTAATAGTGTGTGTCTCTGTGTAGCTCTGGCTGTCCTGGAACTCTATAGGTAGATTAGGCTGACGTGAACTCAAGAGATCTGCCTGCCTCGGGCCTTGGAGTGCTGGGACTGAAGCCATGCGCCATCATGCACAACAACTGATTTTTAAAAGAAAGAAGTATGATTATTAGACCTTGTATACTACTAAATAAAAGTATAATCATGTAAAGTCATCAATTAAGATAAGTTAATTTTACTAGAATATATAAAAATAGGAATGAATCCAAATGCCTTTCAATTGCTTCACTAAGTCACAAGTCACAGATGAGCATCTTGTGTCATGAGGAGCCCAGAGGCTCCCTCAAGCAGCTGTCAGCAATGGGTGAATGCCAGCCCCCAGCTTCACGGCTCTGTGCACCATGAGCATCAAACCCTAGGTTAAATGAATTAGCCATTTTGTATGATTTGTTCTTAGGTTAATTTTTACAACTTACAATGCATTTGTCAAAGTTCCTCTTCACAGTCACCAAAACGTTTCCTAATGTAGTACTTAGAAAAGATGCTGGGTCCACGTTCTGTGCAGTCCACACGTGGTGACTCATTTTGACCAGCATGTACAGGGAGTTAAAGCTATCTACTTTGTCTCCTAATGCAATTAAGTTGTTCAGTTCTGGTTCAATGCAACGGAATATTTTGATCATCATTTGGCGAATCATATCTTTCCTGTTCAGAAAACATGAAAAAACATAGTATAAACTTGAGGTAAATTCACCTTTAACTGTGACTGTAATGTACTATATAAAAACACAGCTAAACATTGGTACTGCAAGTACAGGTATCAAACTATAATGAAACATTCTATAGCAGTTTTGAATATAAAAATAGCTGACCAAAGTAAGTTTTATCATTCTGATTAGCTTTGCTTCAGTTTGCAAAGCTGGGCACTGAACTGTGCTTTTCTATTGCTAAGAAGTCCACTACAGTTTGATGGCTACTTTCTGGCAGTAAACACTAGCACTGGCTAATCCACCTATAATTACCAGACAGGAGTTCACAAGCCCCTGTGCAGGACCAATAGCACTTCCTAATAAGACAGTGTGCACATGTGATGATAAGTGCTCATTGTCAACCCAACAGGATCTAGAACCACCCAGGAGACAAGCCTCCATGTATATCTGTGAAAGATTATCTATGCTACATTGCTTCTGGACATGCCTGGGGGGCAGGGCATTATCTTGTGTTAGTTGAGGTAGGAAGATCTGCCTACTATGGGTGGCACCATTCCCTGGTCTAGATTCTGGACTATTAAAAGGAGAAAGTGAGCCAACACAGACATTCATTACTCTGCTCCTTCTTTACAAATGATGGAACATGACCACATACTTCTTCAAGTTCCCGCTGTCTTGATTTCCCCACCTGAACTACAGGCCAAAATAAACTCTTTCCTTTTATCAGGGTTTTCCCTCACCATAGCAACAGAAGCATAACAGCATACAGGTCTGTGTGGGTACCAGCACCTGACGGAGAATCAATGAGAAACACTTCCTTATGTCTCAATTAGAGTTTATGTTTTCTAGACCATACACAGTAATAAATACATACTCAGAGGAAACAGGCAGCAGGGTGCCAGAACTGTGCTGCCGTGATAATGAGCCTCCATCCAGGTCTTCCACTTCAGTCTGAAAAAATATTCACATATAATGAAAAGACCAACTAAAACCAATGACCTTCCTGTTTTCTGTATTTTGTGAATAACAGAAATACTTCAAGATTGATTTACTGCAAATCCTTCTGTTTGGATACTGAAATTGTGAACTCAGAATACAAAAGTAACTAGGTTAATTGTATTCCAGACTATAAATACCGTCCAAAAAAAATGTAAGTCATACCATTGATGCAGACATGTTTTGATGTTGCTGGAGTTTAAAAAATTTACTTATGAAGTCCTGTTCTGCCAGACACAGTGGCTCCAGCTCACTCAGCACCTGTTCAAAGATCTGCAGGAGACCACACGGGTGAGGATGAAAGATCTGCATGGAACTCGAACACTCCACACTCAGTTCACTCTTTGGCAAGGACACACATCATTGAATAGATCATCTCCTAAGTCTAGGATTCCCCCAATATGCCAAAGACAAACTCTCCCAAGACTGACAGAGTAACACAGTATCAGAGTGGAACAGACCGGAAGGAACACTCACAGCTGCTCACTTCAAATATGGAAGGAGGAAGACACCTTTTGAAACTTACTTGAGGCATGGCAGCTGACAGTGAGGCTGTTTCTTCAAACTCTGGATTCTGTCATTCCTCAAACAACTTAGTTGTGATTTTATTTGCACATCATATTTCTAACAAGTAAATGCCAATGAATCCTTATGTTACTGAATTGATAATCATATTTTAGTTGCCCCCTTGATTGGGATTTTTTTTTTACATTCAAATCAGAATTGGAAGGATATAAGAATGACTTAAAAAGTGTTTCAGAGCCTGCATTTTTGAAAACACTTAAGGCAATCACAATCTCAATGTTAAGAACTGTCTGTTATTTTACCTTATCAAACTTGGTTCTGTCAGCCACATCGAGGTCAGAGGTGGACATGTTCCCCATGTCCAGTAGGGAGGACGACTGGGACCTGCGACTGCCTGAGCTCTGAACACTGAGTTTATTCAGACTAGAAGTTGATCCAGTGAGTTTCCCAGAGCTTCCATGGAGACCTAAGAAACAACAGAACTTTGTAAGCTGTGTTTCATGAATGAGAGACCTACAGTCTGCCTCTGGGCCACCTTCTATTCTTGGTCTTCCAGGACTCAGATTCTACTACATGTTTTGCAGAGTCCTTGGTATTCATTAACACTGGATCCTACTGCAGAGAATACTGTAAATGGAAGGAAAACTACATCTATCTATGGACCTTACTGACTGCATAGTCTATACCCTGTCCCATCCTAAAGGTAGAGCTATGGTGCTCTCTAGCTAAAGCGGATGGGGCAGGAACACAGATGAGGGTCACTGAGTACTGTGCTAACACTACAGCTGACATGACCCTGTGATATTCCTAAAGAAAACCTATAGCTGAGTATTAATCATCTCTATCCTAGACACTAAGGTTAAGGTGAGCCATATATCACTTCTTGACAAATTTCTTCATAAAAGTCCATCATTTATGATTAAATTTACTGTGTTCCTGAGTCTAGAAACCCACACTAACGAATTAATTAATGTTTAGATTCAGAATATAAACAAGAAAACACTTGAAAAACCCCACAGTTCTTGCTTACTGCTCAGTTAATTTGTACACTAGTTACTAACGGGCAGAATGGAAACAGTTCTAATCGGGGCAATTCAAGCTTTGGCCTCAGTATACAAACCACTACCAGACTAGTTTCCTTACTACGCTGAACTGTCTATGTGTGTGTGGGGGGGGGTGGGGTGGGCAGAAGGCAGTGGTATGGGACCCTATGGAGCTGGAGTCACAGGGCTGTGAGCCACCTGAGGTGAGTGCTCTCAAAGAGCGGTATGTGCTCCTAACTGCTGAGCCCTCCCTCCAGTGCCCCGAGAGTAACGTATAGCTCTTCTAACATAGCCTGCAACACAAGTGCACAAAGCTTCCACTCCTTGCTGTGTAACTGTAACCACGCCACTTATTTCTTGGATGTACAGACAACCACCATGCTGGGTTTCTTTTTTCCAATACCTGGCGATTCGGTGCAATCAACATATCTGCTATTAATGTTTTTCAAGACAAACAACTACCATCTAGACATTAAGGACATGCACTGAGTGCCTACTAGCACATTAAGCATACTCACTCTCTGTTTCCTGTTTGACAGCACTTTCTTTTCGAGGCAGTGTAGCTGTGATGGATTAGGTTGCAAGCATCAAAGACAAAGACAAGTTAATAAACTGCAATTTGCACAAACCATGCACAAGAGGCAGATAAAGCTCTAGTTTAAAGACACATGCAAAGAACTATGAGCGCTGACTAACGAGAAGTGCACACACGTGTAGTTACTCAGAGACTATCGAGAACGTACGACAAGTTTACGGACCTTCAATGTAGGACTTCTACTCGTATCACTCAAGAAGAATATCAGTGTTTAACTCTCTTTCTCTTCCCCAATCTTTTAGATGTATGGGATTATTGCTTTAGTTTGTACACTTATGTTTAAAAGAATAAGTTCATAAGGTTTTGCTTCCTGAAAATGGAGCTCAAGTAATTTACTACAGTAAGGAATGAAGGAGTAGCTTTAGACACCAGCAATCTTATTCTGAAAGCCCCTGAAGGAGCCTTCAGCACACTGATCTTTTACTTTATTTGTTAAAGATTATGTAAATGGGGCTTTAACATTAAAATTAAATATACAGTGAATTCCCTGGTAACCAGCCTGTGAACAGAAGACTGAAAGGTGGGGAAACAGTGGTCAGGAGCTGTGTGGAAGAGTAAGACTGACAGACAAAGGAGCTAGGGAAGTCAGAACTCTATTATGGTCACTTGGCATTTCTTTTATTCTCATAATATCTATAGGTCAACTTCAGATCTTATGCTGTAAAACATTCTGAACTCACTCAGAAGGTAAAGTAAGGCAAGAAATAAATTGCATAATATGATTAAAGAATAAACTATAACCTAAGACCATCTTAAAAACAGAGAGTGATGTGTCACCTGGCAGGTGCCAGGCCACATCCCAGCATTGCAGCGTTAGTCAGTCCCACCTTCCTCCTCTGCAGCTCAAGGGGACGTGAGACAAGCAGCCTAGACATTAGCGTGGCCACACCACAGTGAGCTGACTTCCACCAAGGTGCTCACTGCTGCCCGTGGTGCTCAGGTCTCATTCTGCATGCTCTCCTGTGTACAGCAGACTAAGGGTTTGGTTTGTAAGCAGACGGTCATGACTAGCTACCAGTACTGCTTATTAGTTATAACATTCTAGACTCTCTCTGAGCAGCAAATTCTCCTGTAATGTCCGTCTTTAAGTATCTTTAAGTCATCCCCAGGAGATGACACACACAGTAGCCGCAGTGGGTAGGGTCTGTGCTCCCTGTTGCACTTTCAGTACAGCACTGTGTTTATTTCTAAGAAATCATTACTCTTCCACCAAGCCCCGGATCCAGTCTTGCATTCAAATATTTTGGAATCAAAAGCTTACTTAGCTAGGATGAGAAACAATAAGGTGATTTTAGGCACTTCTTTAAAGAGTTTACAGTGTTAAATGGGAGCATTATAATCACGTAATTATATATACAAAGGAACTAAAGCCTCCTGTATTTTTACAGAGCACTCAGTTGTTTTGTTATATATGGCAAACCAAGGCTAGAGCCCAAGTATAAGTACTGCCTTGTTACCCCAGTGACACATCTGTCTTTAAGGTATCCGTCTTAAGTGAGGAAGGAAAAAAAACAGTAAAAGTGGTAACTGTAAAAATAATCACTCATTTCCTTTGCCTCCATCATGTTGAGTACATGTGGAGAAGAAAAGACTCCATCAGAGTGCCAATCCCAGGAGGGAAAGCCCATGCCCCTGAATAGATCCAGGTAAAGTTATTAATCAAAAGAGGGAATAACTTATAGAGAGATCCTATCACAAAGAAGAGATATCCTCTTGGCATCTTCAACCTATTTTGACTTTCTTGAAGTACGTGATATTAAAGATAAAATCAAGTTTTCAAAAAGCAAGAGCCTCCCCCCTCAACCCCCCCTACGTTCTGATGATGTCCATTACATCACATTCATCCTTTTGTAGGATTTCCAGCAAGTTCAAAGCAGAAGCTTATATTTAGAACCATTAACTGTGAGTCACTGAAAAGATAACTTTCCAAATGTGGGGACTTTCAGTTTTAATTATAATTACTGTTCAAATTCAATTAAACAATCTGGATCATTGAGAAAGGACTCTTGGGAAAAATCTCCATCCTACTGAATTCAGAATTTCTGAAGTCATGTGTGTTTAATCTGAATGTAACTTTAAAATGTTAATGAGTCAAATCTTGAGAGATGAACAATCTGCTGTTGCTCTCTGTAGTTTTTCTTCTCTCGAATTTAATAACAAAATAACTGATATTATAATTTTATGATGAATTATCACAAATTATTCTCTTATCCAACAATATTTAATAGAGTATTGAAAATTTATCATTTTGTTATGACATTGTTTTAAAACTATACAATACATTCTAAACCTATATTATGTAAATTATAATATTTTAACAAGGTAATTTAAAAATTTAGGGTAGGAAAAGAAAAGGCTTAAGCTCTAGGATAACATGATAATATAAAGCTACTACTGTATTTTTATTTCATTTCTTTTTATGTGTATCCAACTTGCTTTCACATGCAGAAGAGATTTCTCAGCAGTAAGTGGCACACTACGAAGTGGTGACAAAAATACTTCATGGAAACATTAAACATGTAACTGCATTATATTATGCTCTTTGCCCCAGAATGGCACAGCATATCCACAGTGAAACATCAACAAGGATCTAAACACACTGCTGTTTAAGAACAGTTAGCCTTTAGGGTGAGTTAGCATTTCTGTTGTCAAAGCCTACTGTCCAAGAGAGTGTTTTACAAAGGGTAGCATATTAACAGACAAACCCAAACCGCTTCAATTTCCAGATCCCAATCGTTAATACAGTGAGTCCCAAATTGGGACATCTAAAGACAGCCATGTTCAATGCTGCTGCCTGCTTCCTGTAGGTGCTTAGGGCAGAGGCTCCTTTCAACAGTCAATGCTAAACTCAGTGTTCTAAAGGGAGTCCGCAGACACACCGAGGAGTACACAATGTAGCCCTTAAAGGCCAGGTTTGGACTTGACTAGGCACAGAACTCCATCCAAAGAGAACTCCAGAGATGGGTACATGCAAGAGCAGAACGTGGCCTCGGCACATCCTTTCCTAGCTTCACACTGTCGCTGGCTCTTCTCTCAAACACTGCTCTTATCCCTTTAAATGTTAGGGAATAAAGAGCAACAGGCCCCAAAAATATTGCTTTAGAAAAATACAGTACAATTACAAGGGAGATTCTGGTGACATTTTTATATACTCTTGGCAGAGAGAAAAAAATCCACTTTTCTAAAATTCAAAGCAGCCAGCGAGAAGTAGGAAGCCAGGAACGACCTAGTTCTTTCTCCGCAGAGAGCAATGACTTGTCCCGACTGCAACAGTCTTCTGGATCAGAAACCACACTTAGCAATTTCCAGTGTGACCCTTGTCTAACCCTCTCTACCAGACTGCACTGCACATATTACCTCTGCTTCCCCTATCCACAGTGACCTCACAACTCAGCATGTGCCCAGCTTCCGCTGGACTGACACACTACAGAACCTTAGCTTGTGAAGAACACAGGGACAGATGCCCGCCTCTTCAGCTCTATGTGTTTGCTCCCAACTTGTTTAAAAGCCTCAGAATCGCCGGGCGTGGTAGCCCACACTTTTAATCCCAGCACTTGGGAGGCAGGGGCAGATGGATTTCTGAGTTCGAGGCCAGCCTGGTCTACAAAGTGAGTTCCAGGACAGCCAGAGCTATACAGAGAAACCCTGTCTCGAAAAACCAAAAAAAAAACCAAAAAACCAAAAAGCCTCAGAGTCCCATCTCAGTAAGAAAGATTACTCTCAATAGGAGACGCTGGGCCCAGGGCCAGGCTTACCAAACTTCTTGCTTTCTTTGGAGGTGCCAGTCATCTTCATCTTTGCAACTTCAAAGAAATCTTTGATTTCTCTTTCATATAGTCGGGATAAATAATCCATGTAATTCTTAAAATAAATGGAATAAGCAATTATCGGTAAACGAATTTAACAATTTTTTAAATAGTCTTCCCCTTAAATCCTTCATGCTTATAAAACCTTTGTGTATTTCAGAGAATATAAAAAGTTAGTCTATTTTCTCTTTGAGAAGAAACAAAGCAAAACAAGTAGGCAGCATATCATTACAATGTACAGGAACACCAAGCCAAGCAATCATACTTACGTGTTACTTGGTACATTCTAACTACGGTGACAAGCACAGTTGCTAGGATACGTGAACCAGAGTGGCACCATACTGTTCTAGTGTGTGGGGTATAGCACAATCCATTAATTGACTTCCCTAGCAAAGGACACTCAAGTCATTTCGGTGTTTTGTTGTGATGGTATCACAGACTTCAGGTTCCTTGGGAGTTTCTCATGGGCACATTGCTGGGTTGGAGAGAATGGGAATCATTCTACCTCTCCCTCCACACTGCCATGTCGCCCAGCAGTCAGTGCCAATGGTTTCATGGAACCTTTGCCAGCCTCATGTGTAATACCAAAGGTCAGAATTTTCAAAATAATTTTTCTTAAAATAGATTTCATTTATTAAACCTTAAATGCAAAATCTATTATTTAGCATATAGACTTTTTAAAAATCACACCTGTCTGTCCTTTCATGAAGAACTCTGCCCCAGTAAGAACTCTTCAGTCGTAGGGATCATGTGTCTTTCCAGGGCCTAGGTTACACAGTTCATGTTCTTTTTTAAACTTAGGGCAGAATCTTAGCTTCAAGATTCTTTATCTCTGATTAATCTATCATTTTATAGAGCAGGCTCTATTAATAATAGCTGGTTCAAACATACAATGTGTAGAGCATATCTGTGAGAGGAGTTACTCAACTGAACAGTTATTTCCTCTGGCTCTTGTATACACTCAAGAGCACATAAAATAAAAATATACCACAAGACCAATTCCTTTTAACATCTGACTTGGAATCTAGCTTGTGTTTCCATACTGCTGACCCAGGCAACCTTTTCAATTTTGCTTCATGCTGGCTGTTAGATGTCTTCCAGAGATTGGTTATGCTTTATTTTTGTAGATGGCCAAGCACATTTCTCAATGTGGAACAAAGACTGGTAATACAGCTACTTTCACAGTGTTAACTCTGCCTATCCATGAGTATGGGGGCATTTTCCATCATCAAAATATGGAACCTTAGGCATGTACAAGGTCCTCCCTAGTCTGTGCTGTCCCAATTTTGTGTATGTACTGCTGAACTGGGCACTGGAACAAAGATGAAGACATGCTTGAGAAATCTCCAAGACTGTCGGACTCAGATAGCTACTGCAGGGGGAAGCTCGGATTTTTCTAACCATGAATGAAACCCCTTCTACTATAGTATACCCCAGAAACACAGACAGATGTGGAGGCCTGGAAGACATGGGCTGAGCAGATGGAGGACAGAACCAAACCCCTGTCTTCTGAAGGTTTGGATTACGTAGACAAATAAGGACTCTGTCGAGATTCTGTCTCAATGTGAATAGAGTCTCATCCCTCAAGACCCTGGAATAGGCTATTCATTCCTGGAATACCCTATTCATTCCA
>LR752366.1:31179-62795 GCA_902729485.2 Mus minutoides
GAGAGAGAGAGAGAGAGAGAGAGAGAGAGAGAGAGAGAGAAAGTAAGAGAGTACACAAGTACATCAAAGCTCAAAACAAAGGATCACATAACATCCCTGGGAAATACGTCGATTCCATTTAAAAAGTTCATTAGTAGTGTCATTCAAAATTATCCTCTTGTATCCAAAACAAACAAGAAAACAACAAAACAAGAAACTCTTGGAGCAGAGAGTACGTCAGCCCGAGGCTGGTGCTCGTCTTACTTCTTCACTTTAAATTACACTCAGGAATACTGCATAATATATAAAGGCAGGACGGTATTACTCTGAGAACACAATTAGGCCAAAAGCTTACTGATTACTTATTTGAATAGTCACTAGGGGACAAAGCACTTGTTGGCATGAAACTCTTAAGAAGACATATTTAATTATTTAAAATATTAATGTCCTAAAACTTTAAAAAGGAAAGAATTTGAGTACTATAAATATTACTACTTAACATACCTTCAAATCAGAATTCTGTTGACTGAAATAAAACAGATTAGCACAACAGAAGAACTGCGTTAGCACTCAGTAGCCTCACTCTGAGGAGCAAAAGCAATCTCACCTACACCACCAAGCCGGAACAGATGCACGCCAGAGCAGATGCACACAATTTTGGGGATAAAAATTTTAGGAAGGAGCTAGAGAAAGTACCCAAGGAGCTGAAGGGGTCTTCAACCCTATAGGTGGAAAAATAACATGAACTAACTAGTACCCCCTGAGCTCATGTCTCTAGCTGCATATATAGAAGAGGATGGCCTAGTTGGCCATCATTGGGAAGAGAGGCACCTTGGTCATGCAGACTTTATATGCCCCAGTACAGGGGAACGCCAGGGCCAAGATGTGGGAGTGGGTAGGTAGGGGAGCAGGGCCGGGAGGGGGGAGGGTATAGGGAACTTTCTGGATAACACTTGAAATGTAAATGAAGAAAATAACTAATAAAAGTTGGGAAAAAAATTTTATTTGAAGAACATTTTAATTTTGTGTGAGCACTCACACTGTGTGAGGTAAAGAAGAGGTTGAGGGTGTGAGAGTGGGAAGAAGTCGGCAGACAACTTGTCAGCGTTGGTTTTCTCCTTCTACCCTGTTGGTCCTAGGGGCTCAACTCAAGCTGTTGGGACTGGAAGCCGTTGTCTTTACTACAAGACCCATCTCACCAGCTCTTGAAAGGCATTTTATATTATGGGTTGAAAATACATTTTACCAGACTTATCTTCCCTTTCTGAAAAATCTCAGTGTATGATGGTAAGGCCCCGTGGCTGAAGCCAACGCTTACATGCTTCACAGAATGTGGATAAGTCAAGGGGATACTCAACTACAACTTTTACCAGGTGACTAGGATTCATGATACCAGAAGATACTCTGCACACTACAGGGGACAAAGGTAAACACCAACCCAGCTACAATCCCCGCAATCTACAACACTGACTTGCCGGCATGATATGCCAGTTTAGTAGTGGCACAAATGCTGTGAGAGTAAACAATTTTCTCCTTGGATTTCAGGACCACTCACAAGAAGGAACCCATGCTAGACACTGCTCGGGTAGCCAAAAAGCTGAGACTACACACCGTGGGCTTAGGGGAAAACAGAGCACCACTGTCCTGCCAGAGGCAGAGCAATGACATGACTCCTGACAGCACAGCCTGCCTTGCTCAGCCCTGATCAGGAAAGCTTCATCTTACAGCAGTGCAGAGCTAACACACAGGCCTACAACTGAACAATGTACATAGACTGTGGTCACGAACTCTAATGACCAATCCTGGCAAGGTCATTATCATCCTAGTTCTTTTGACTTTGGAGCCACTCTTCGACTTTATATTCCCACTACCACCTGTTCTTTAGAACAAATAAACAAAAACCCCAACAGGCTATACATTCTGAGGAGGTTAAAAATTCCCTTATGCATGTTTATACACCCAAGTGTCTATATTGCACATAAAGAATCACCCAGAAGAGGTTAAGGAGATGGGTCAGTGGGTAAAAGTGCTTTGCTATATAAGCATAATGACCTGGGTCAGATGCAAAAAACTGGATGTAGGGTTAGAGAGATGGCTCAACAGCTAGAGCATGTTCTGCTCTTCCAGAAAAGCTGGGGTTGGTTCCCAGCACATACGTCAGGAGGCTCACAACCACTTGCAACTACAACTCCAAGAGGATCCAACATTTCTGACCTCCGTAGACACTGACACTCACGTACACTTATTCAGACACATACACAGAACTAAAAAGAAATCTTTAAATAAACAAAAAAAGCTGGTTGTGACCATGTAACCCAGTGGTAGGGGCAAGCAGAGACAGAAAGATCTTTGGGATCTGTTGGCCAGACAGCCTAGTTGGAAATGAGTCCCAAGTTCAGTGGGAGACTCCATCTAAATAGAACGGGGCAGACAGCGACAGAGGAAGATACCCAATGTCCTCCTCTGATGCAGTCCCAAGTTCAGTGGGAGGCTCCATCTAAATAGAACGGGACAGACAGCGACAGAGGGAGATGCCCAATGTCCTCCTCTGATGCCTGCGCAAGTGGACACACAGATGCATACGCAGACCCATGCAAAAGAAAACAGAAAAAAGCATTGCTCATGACAACTGGACTAAATAGACAAATATTTCAAGTTACTATATGGCTTAATCCTCTTTTACAGTGAAGTTCAAAATTTGGCTCTTTTTATTCAAGTAAATATATGAGCACTCAGAAATTCAGTATCTTTTGCTTTGTCAAAAACATTCTTTAGTATTTCAAACTTAATAAACTAAGCCTGTAACTCAGACTCTATTGTAGGACAGTAGTCGATGCCGTCGGTTCCATACCTTTGTTAGTCCCTCGTATTTTCCATAGTCTGTACTCTTTAGCCACTCCATCAGCTTGGCATAGCGGAGCAAGTCTCTATGAAACGGATGATGATTGGGTAGAGTCAGTTCAACAGAGTGCTGAGCAAGGGTGGAACTCTGATCGTGACCCTAGGGTAAACAAGGAAATGAGTCTGACAGGACGTTCAGGGACCACTGCTAGGACAGAACAGGCTAGACGGTGACCAGATGTAGTGGGAATACCAAGGGAATATAGAAAAATCAAAACTGAGTCCTTACTTGTCTCCTTTTATCATCCTGGGTACCCACCATTAACCTTCACAGGCACGCATGTGGTGCTGTGATAAAACTAACTACATCTTTCAGAAGAATTGAGAAAGTTGTATAAAGCTTATCTCTCTATATCACTTTACAACTTATTAAGCAAATAAGTCCCATTAGAAGCTAGACTTTTCAACTGATAAAAAATGTGCAAGATGTGAAATTTAAAGTTTGCAAGGACTACAGATGGCTATTTCTATGATAATCCCTAATAACATGTAATTCAGTTTTTTTTCCATTATAGTGATATGCTAATCAAAATACTACATTCAAGCCTTGACAATTTTATGTAAATAAATTAATAATAAATAATCTTAGATCATGTATCTTGATTTTTGCTTTAGAAAAACATAGATTATTTGCTTTAGAAAAACTGCTAGATTATTGCCTATTAACCCTATTTTCTAGAAGAACCCATGACTTGATCAGGTCACATTGAAGGAAAGCCATAATTGAAATCTTGTTCAACCAAGTCTAACTTCTGTCTTTCTTTAAAAGCCTTCAAACAAAAGCACTGAGCCAGAATCAAAAACTGCAACTGTCAAGTAGCCCCTGAGTTTATGTGCATACAGCCATGCGTGTGTGCACCCCTCTCATCCCTCCGGCTCTGTTGTACTACCCAGCTTTCTCCCTCTTTAGTCAGCACGTGCCCTGGAGCTTCACATCAGCGAGGGCCCCAGAGATGAGGAGCTGCAAGAGCAGATTCCAGGGAAACAACTTCCCACCAAGCAAGCAAAGGCCACCGCAAGCCGCACTTACATTCATCAGCTCATTTGAGTTGCCTAGTTAGAGGCTGTTTCTGTATTTTATGGAAACTATTAAATTTGCAAAGGCCACTGAATCAGAGAGAGGAGCTGGATAATTAATTTCTTGGTAAAGTCACCTTAATATATATAATTCTAGTTGAAATACAATAGTTTGATAAGCATCCTGAATTTAAGGAATTAAAGTTATTTTAATTTAGCACTTGTAATTTTCACACTCTATTATGTATCACTGTACTGTCTTCACCTCTACACTTGCCGTGGCTGGTGTAACATCACATCAGAGAAGGGTTCTAAGAATTGCACATTAAGCTGCAGGTGTTCATAAACTCTACACTTGCTGGTTCGGGAAGGAACCTGGTGTCTCTTACCTAGTGGTGCTGATAGAGAGAAGAGAGTCTCTGCTTCACCAATGTTCCAAACATTGTGCTAATAAGCAATGTCGCAAGTGCACCCATCACCCAAAATATCTCTCCAGGGACGGGGAAGAATAATTAGCAATTGTGTGGAGAACCTTTCCGTTTACAAAGCTCTTTGCATATGTTACTGTGCTCAATTTTCTCAGCATTTCCATGTCAAACACCTGAGAAACTGGCGTTTCACATATTATCATTACCTTTAATTATTACTGTCAAGATAGACTGAATGTTATTAAAAATATAATTTTAGATAAATTTCCCAGAAAAAGGATAGGAAATTGTAAAATTGTTTAAGGTGCTTAATTCAATCAATATTACAAAAATAATCACATGCTAGTCACTAAGTATAAAGAATTTTGTTCTTCATATGCTTCATATGCTTAAAAACATTGAACAGTTTAAAGGTTTCTATTATATATAATAATAGATCACCAACAACAATTACAGGATTACTGAGTGCCCGTGGCCTAGGTACCTTCTATACAAAGTCGAATCCATACAATACCCTTGTAATGTACTTCTCATCTAAAATAATTAATATAATTCACAGGTTATTCAAATTAAAATACATAAAAATGTGGTTAGCTCTAAGATTTTACCAGCCAGTGTAATTTGCGTGCATGTAATTTTTGGTTGTTTTCAATACAGGGTCTCACTATTTAGCCTTGGCTAGCCTGATCTGCCTGCCTCTGCTTCCCTAGTATTGAGACTGAAGGCATGTGCCACTACATCCAGTCAGTCACTAGGACTTTTAATAAAAGTTACCATGGGGCAACCTACTATAGGCAAATATTAGTCTAAGTGGAGTAGCTACTTTGATTCTCTGTTATGAAATGAGGCAACTAAGGCGGCATTGAGAGAAACGCACCACCATGTGCTGGTCAGATCCTCCCAGGTCTTCCCCCTTGTCTGGAATGGAAATCAACATGCTCTTTAGCCCTTTTGCTAGGGACCTGGTGACTAAGTTCAACAGAGACCATCAATCTCTTTCTTGCACTGAGACATGTTTTTCCATCTTTGACAGCACATCACAGGCTGATGTAACAATTTCATTCTTAACATGCATCACGCACATGTTAACAGGACATATTAGAGTTTCAGAAATGAGAAGCATTCACTTTAAACAAAGCCATTAGTTTAAAAGGCAAAGAAGCAAACGGAATGAATAACCACACATTATAACCAATAGTTAAGGATGCAAAAAGACCACTGTCGACTGACATTTATGTCATTACACATGTGGACAGCATCACTGCCAACAGCATTAAAAGTAACAAGCTAAGAAAAATGGGAGTTCCTATGTGACTTTTCAGTTGACTTCTTCTTCCTACTTTTCAAGTCCAGTGAACTGTTGTGGCGTCTGTCCTGTCTCCCCATCCCATGCTTAATAAAACCAGTGAGAGCTATACTCCCAAGGGGGTCTGTCTCCTGCCCTAGACTTTGGGCTTCTCACGGACAGCAGTGTCTACAATGCACCTCAACCACTGACAAGTAATTACTAAAAAAATCAAGGAGGTGAGAAACAGGGAGAAAGGCAAGCAGAATGAGGTTAAATGTCTTTGTGGACAAATGGGATATTTTAAAACTATTACAAATATAGTTAATGGGTAGCTTAAATCAGTAAGTTAAGCTGTAAGCATAAATGTTCTGCTGCTAACTTTAGCAAACTTTATAGACAGATGAAAAAAAAAAATCAGAGGCTTGAGCCAATTTGATGTACTCACAGGAACCGAAAGAAAGTAGGACCTGTTATAGAGCTGTAGGAGGGCCTGAGTAAACTAGTCGGAAATAAAATATAAGAAAGACAATTGTTTTAGAATACTTCAAAGAAAATCCAATGTTTTCAGAGAGAATTTATCAATTATTAAGATTTTTCCTGATTTTTTTGTTCAATATGTGTAATAAAATAAAATGCACCCCCACAAGAATCTAATTATATTAACTATTAAAATATCTTTTGTTCAAATTTTGCAAGGTCCCTTGGCATTACTAACATATTCCTACCTTATCGTTAAGTATAACATCTCTTTCCAAAAAGAGAGAGGCAAGTTTATAACATGGAGACCCAATCAACTAAAAATCACAGCTAAACTAGCTGTCTCCTTGCATGAACACACTGTATATGACTATACAGAACCTATGAAACATTGAAGATAACCAGTCAGGTCTGATTCTCACCTTGGAACACTGAAAAACACAAAGGCTCAAAAGTTAACACACGCCTGCCAATGGCATGTGTAATGTAACTAATGAATCTAGCTGTCTGATTCCTAGCATTCGTTTCAGCTAGAAGAAACCTGACATCTGTGTAAAGGGTTACCTGCAGTCCAAGGTATGTCTATGAGGACCTATGCACAGATTTCAAAATCTTCAAACCATAGAAATGTGGGAAGGAATACACTATAGCCCCAAATGAACACAGTAAATACTTGGAGGAATTTAAGTTTAGAGCAACATATAAATGACCTACAGAAACACGTCAGTTTTAAGAGTAGATTAAAATTACCTGTTGAACAAAAACATTGTTGAGATGGCTGGCCAGCCTCCGGGCGAAATGCTCCCTCAGGTCACTGAAGCGCTGCTGCTGCTGTTTGACGGCCAGGAGCATGTCATGGCCTATGGCACAAGCACAGTCCCTCATTCACTCCCTCCCTCCCTCCACAAGTGGGTCCCAGAACTCCAGCTCAGGTGGCCAAGCTGTCCAGCAAGCCCCTCTTCTTGAGGACCATCTTGCTGGCCTCCCCTCCATACTTACTAAACTCACCAACCCCAGGCCCCCCGGCACATGCAGAGCCTTGTGCATGGTAGGCAGACAGTCTCCCACTGAGCTGTAGCTCAAATCTGTACTGTGCTAATAATGATACCCAGACTTAACTTTTGAAGAATCCAAAGCTGTAATGGCTTATTCATGTGCTTTGTAAAACTTTAAAAGGAGAAAAAGTAATACGACACACTGGTTCTTCTTCAGTGTCACCTGGCAACCACTAGAAATAGGAATTTTAGGACCTCAGCCCAGACCTACCAAGCGTGAGGATTTCCTGGTATTTCTAGGTTCCACTGCCTAGAAACCCCTATTTTCTCTGGCCTGTCCTACTTGTGCTTGTCTGCTTCGTCTAAAGCAGCATCGAGCGACTGTGACAGGGCAGTGAGATGGCTCCGGAGGTGAGGGTGCTTGCACACACACCTGGAAACCTGAGCTCAACCCCAGAACCCTAAAGGTATAGAAGAACTGAGTCTACAAACATGTCCTCTGACCTCAGCATGGACACTGTTACGCACAGTGTATACATGCACACATATGTGCACACACATACAATAAGAAAGTGATATTTTTAAACAAGATCACGGTGAGAGTGCTGCGTGGTGGTGCGTGCCTGTACACTTGGCACTAGAGAAGCAGGGGGACTGTAGGTATGATGCCAGCCTAGGCTATGCAGTGAGATGCTAACCCCCAACTAAATAAATAAAAACTAGATGGAGCATACTAATACATTTGTGAAGGTAAAGATGGTCCATTAGAAGGGACTGAAATGAGAAAGTTTAGTGTTAATAGGAATTTGTTGGGGAATCTGTGAAACTCATTTGTATAGCTAATAGAGTAACTCTAAATCACTTAGCTCAAGTTACTTCTTGTCAAAATATTTCTACCAAGTCACAGTGTTAGTCTAGGTTCTTGGTCAGATTTCATCATGGCTACACACCTGGGCGAAGATCGACATTCATGCACTGTAGCAGAGCGTCAGCAGCGTTGGTGCAGGCCTCAATGCCTCGGGAAGAAACAAGATCTCCTTCCTGAAGAGCCTTTATATGACCTTTGGCCAAGTCCATGTGGTTCTGGAACACATTCAAACACACCACTTGCACGTGCAATTGTGGAGGAAATACAGGCAGGGCACTACTCACCTATCACTCAGTCTCTGTATCACTTTAAATCCTGATCTCACAAGGAAGCTGGTTTATAAATGAGTTTTACATAACATCACTAGGCTTGCTGCTCCTGCCCTGCTGGTAGCCTACGGCAATGCTCACCACGAGGAACTCGATCTCGGACAGGAGCTTCACGTTATTCGTGTTGCTGAGATGGATGAGGTGGTTGCTCTCAGAGATCTGATCCATCTGCTCTTTCACACTCTGGAGCATTTCCTCGTAACTGCTCAGCTTCAGTTCAATCTGGTCCACCTCCGTTAGCGCCTCATCCAGCAACTGCATCAGCGTGTTCACCTGTTTCTCAGAGGCCATGATTGACTGAATGTTGGCCTACAAAGTGAAGGAAATGTAAAGGTTCCTGCTGTTTAAATGTGCACAGGAAGTACAGAGGTGAAACACTGCCAGAGCTCTTTGTGTCTAGTCAGCCAGTTTCTGGTTCACTTTCTCCACAGTATTTTGGAAGGCTTGCTTGCCTCTATACTGAGGTTTGAGACCACACTTCAGAAACTGTGCAGAGATATCAGAAACTCTGTTCTAAAACCTCTGGAAGCTCTAGCTCCTCCCCATCCCCACACTACCCTGCTCCCCTTTGGTAACTGACTCTAGCTCCTCCCCGTCCCCACACTACCCTGCTCCCCTTTGGTAACTGACTCTAGCTCCTCCCCGTCCCCACACTACCCTGCTCCCCTTTGGTAACTGACTCTAGCTCCTCCCCGTCCCACCCCTGCTCCCCACATTGACTTTAGCTACCTTCTCTTGTGTTAGTTTGTCCTTATTAGCTTTTTTAAAACAACAACAAAAAAGTGCTTACTCTTTGGTAATGAACTATTCAGAGCCTAGGGGAATTAACCCCTAAGGTGGTGTCTGGTTATCTACTTTTTTCTTTTACCATTGCATAATAAGAACACTGCAAAAACTAAAACCTTAGCCTTAGCCAAGCGTCTTCACTGGAAATGGTTTTTAGTGAGTGTGTGTGTGTGTGTGTGTGTGTGTGTGTGTGTGTATGTGTGTGAATATTCACTGACATCTGTGTAAGCACAGACACCAAGTGTAGGGTGTCTTCCTTAATTGCTCTGTTCCTTATTATTGAGATAGGATCTCTCACCTGAACCCAGAGCTCCCTGATCTGTCTGGTCTAGTTAGAGGACCCACTGTCTCTGAGTTATAAGCACTGGGACTACAGAAGAGCTGCTATGCCCCAAGTATTTACTTGGGACCAGAGGGTCTGAACCCTGCTTCTCAGCTTGCAAGGCAAGTGCTTTAGCCACTGAACCATCTCCTCAGCGTCGGGTTCATCTTTTAAACAGCTACTAACAAGCTGACAAAGACTCAGTAATCCCACTTCCAAAAGCTCAGGTGCCAAGGCAGAGAGCCTGAGCATCAGCAGCCTCTGCCTGCTATCCACGCAGCTCTCACTGACAGCACGAGGAGAGGCCTGAGCATCAGCAGCCTCTGCCTGCTATCCACGCAGCTCCCACTGACAGCACGAGGAGAGGCCTGAGCATCAGCAGCCTCTGCCTGCTATCCACTGCAGCTCTCATTGACAGCACGAGGAGAGGCCTGAGCATCAGCAGCCTCTGCCTGCTATCCACGCAGCTCTCACTGACAGCACGGGGAGAGGCCTGAGCATCAGCAGCCTCTGCCTGCTATCCACTGCAGCTCTCACTGACAGCACGAGGAGCTCTTACCCCATCGAGCACCTGCAGCTCTCGGGACAACTTCTCTGCAAAGGCTTCAGCGTTAGAGATGGCGCACTCGCAGCCCTCCATCATGATCTCGATGTCCTGCTCTTCTCTTGCATTTAACTCTTGGTACTCATCTACTGCTTCTTCATCCCCTCCTGTTACACTCTGATTCTCTCCACTTGGAACAGATTCTTAAGATAAAAAGGTAAGGAAAGAAAGTCGTGAAAAATGGGAAGAACTCCAGCATGGATGTTAAAATGATAGCTAGTTAGGACCTATTATAAGCACAGGGCACACTTAGTAGATGAAGGATAGAAAAAAATGATTCGGAATGTATGAAATGAAGTCTCAAACTTCACTTTCACACAGAAGCACAGTGATGCTGAGGTTAGGTCCCAAGAGCAACAGAAAGCATGCAGTCTAGTGTGCTTGCCGACTTACAAGTGTTAACATGGGCTTTAGTCACAATCTCTCAAAACATAATTCTACTAAAATAGAAAACATGAAGAAATGAACCTAATTTCTCCCTGGTGGCTGTTGCTTTAACAAAACACTGATGAACTGTGAACATGGGAAACAATTCTCTCCTGGGAGCATTTCCCCTTGTTATTTTTGCTATTTTCATTTTTTTTTTTCACACAAATCTGTCTGTCTGTCTCTCTTACACACGGCACGCATGTGCAGGCGTGTGTGTGCGCGTGAGCACACGCACCTTTCAAATAACTTTGAAGTGAGAAGTGTATTATCAACAAGAAATTATGAATACTGAAAATATTAAGTGCATTTTCTATTTTTTGTTGTTTTCACATGCATAGATAAAACAGCTAAAGATAAACTACAGGGACTTCCTTAGTAATTTGAGAACAACATGGTGATATGAAATTATAAAATTGCAGTTTCCAGCTTCCTAACATATAAGGGGTCAGTCTGATCCACTTTGGGGAAAGGAATACACAGGGTTTGAGCCTTTTATACAAACTCTGAGCTGAGCGTGGTGGAGGTGAAATGGAAAGCACTGTTAGCCCTAATTACAGAGCTAAACAAGCTACTACTGACTCTAGACTGACCATGGCAGGAATTAAATTGCAGCCTGGATGCTCTTAGTATTTGGTATTTTACTTGAAAATGAGTATTTTCATTCAGCAGGACTTAAAATACATTTGTTTGTCTCAGAACAAAAACCTGATAATTCTAAGTGAGACATTGTTTACTCTGAAGAAGATAATAAATTAGGCAGATATTGCTATGTCCCAAGGGGGGTAAGGAGATTAAAATTTCTGACATAAGCAATTTACAGTTTACACTCTAGAAATATTTCTAGAGAAGCATTGCTCTATCTTCTTTGTCTTTTCAATAAGACCATTTTGTTCCTTGTGGAGATGCTCAACTATCAGATGTGACTCCATATTAACCACTAGAGGGCAGGTACTGCCTAAATAACCCACCACAGTGTTATACTAAACACTGGAAATAAACAAGTGCTTGGTCATCAAAACTATGTTAGTAGTAGTTTCTTTCCCTGAAACAGTCTTTTGGAAGCTAATGATGAATATTACTATTGGTTTTATTACTATATGGATTTTGAATACATTTATCCTTGTACACAACTCCATGAAATACACCCCATGGATAACAGAGTGATACACACATGTGGACTAGAATAGGAAGAAAAGGTGTTACGCACCTTCTGTAACTTTAGGCAGTTCTGGAGGAAAAGGTATGAAGAAGGCAGAGGAAAGGAAGCAAAGAATATTAGCTGGGTAGGAAAGTACACAGATTTAAAACTTTTAACTACTACCCATATCTCGTTTGAACTTCATGCTAAACTTGGGGTCTCAAGGCAACATCCAGACACAGTGGGACGATCCCTAGAAGCTAAACTCGCATGCTTGTTTTCTTATTCGTTGTCTCAAAGTGTACGTCCTTGTTTTCTTTTCTCTTTCAGAAGCAGTGCCAACGACGAGACCTTGAGGAAGGAGGCTGGGAAGCAAACCCTTTCCTGGGATTATTTTCAAGTCAGCTCTGACTCATGCGTTCAGTGTAGTTATTTTCACTCAAGGCCCAAAGCTTTGCCAGGACACTCCCTCACAAAGGATTAGTCACAAAACACTGTTTCAAAGACTAAGACTGAGGCAAGAAATGGACACAGGAGACTGCAGTACAAGCAGGCATTCAAGGGTTCAAGTGGAAGATTGTTTAAAAATCTGGCTGCAAGTCAAAGGATAAAAAAGAAAAGGCTAAAACAAAAAGAACTTCCTTCTCCATCTCTAAAACTCCAGCATCCCATTGTCATTTCTTTTTTTTTTTTTAAAGATTTATCCCATTGTCATTTCTAAAAACTACTGATGTTGCTGCTGCTGCCGCCTCCGCATGAACAGTTACAACAGCATTTGCTGACTTACTTGGCTGATTATTTAGCTCTTCAAAAGAGGTTGTAATGCGGGTTTTCCCTCCTTAACATTATCCAAAGCCTAGAGACATTTACTTCTTAAAAACTGGCATTAATGGCTGTGATTTTAGGGCCCATTAGGACTAGTTTTAGACATTTATAAAGCTTTCCCAGAACACTAAGCCAAAACAACGGTTACTGGTCAACAGAAAATGCTTTCTGAAATGACATCCCGAAGGACTTTAGCATCCTTTAAACCAATCTCAGCTGGACTCATCTTTATAAATATCAACATTTTACCTGTATGTCCTGAAAAATTAAGTACCTTTCAAAAAAAGTTCAATTTTATCCTTAAAATCAGCAATAGTCTTTGTATTCTTTTGGTAATGTTTTTTAGTGATAGAGTATACATTTTTCAATATAGTTGTCCTAATGAAATACATTAGCTTAAAATATATACTACATATACATAACATCTGGAAATATAATATTTGAAAACAGAATAGCAAGTTTTCCAATGAATGATTAGCTAATCAGAATATTCTTGCTTCAACTGGTAAAACAAACAAAACAAAAATCTTCAAAGTCATTCAAAGCAAATGAATCTGTAAATGACCACACACTTCTAGGGAGTCATGTCCTCAGCACACCCACAGTCTAGGCACTGGTGACAGGGCAGCCCCTTGATGCTCCTAACCTAGGCCAGTGTCTGGGTGGGGCGGGGTCTGGAGGCTGCTCCTGACAGATGTATCTGCCAGCTTTCTGCCAGTTCTAAGCACCAAGGCTAGAGAGAGTAGAACTGCTGAGAAGAATAATCTATTTGAAAGGAGAAACATTCACAGCCACATAAAAAGAAGACCAATAAAGAGGCAAGTAGCTAGATAAATGTTTTGCTTCAAACTATATCTTACATCATTGAATACTGGGCCAGAGACTAACTCAATGGGTATAGGTGCTTTCCCTGGAAGCCATATAAAAATGGAAGGAGAACCAACTTCACAGCATTTTCCTCTGACCTATACACAAGGGCCATGGGATGCACCCATCCTCCTTCCAATAAACACATGGATAAAGTTTTAAGGCAGATGTGATGGCTCACTAGGAATGTTAGGCAGGAGGCCTGCCATGAATTCAAAGTCAACCCAGGGTACACAGTGAATTCCAAGCTAGCCTGGGCTTCACAGGGGGTCCCTGTCTCAAAACAACAGCCAAGCTGGTTTCTTCTGTGAGATAAAGTGTGATATGCACACGGCACCCCCAGGGCATTCTGAACCATTTCCACAGGAAGCTCACACTCCGAGGAAAGAAACTGCAGAGAATGAGACCTCACTGAGCATTTTAATGTTTCAGAGTAGAGGTCGTCTTGTCACACAGTCAAATCTGCAAAGGCAGACAAATCACAGATGCCCTCATCAGCCTCCTGCCCAAGGGCTCTGCTGCCCAGAAGAGATGAGATTTATTGAGCGTTTACTATACACCTGAGACCCTTCTCATGCTAAGAAATGCATGATTTATAATAACTGTGAGTTAGATATTATCATCATCTCGATTTTACAAATAAGGGAAACTGAGGCTTCCATTAACTGCATAAAGCCAGGTCATAGCCGGCAAAGGCAGAATTTAAACTCAGGTAGTATAACTTTAGAATTGTGTTAGTCATCTGCTGGACATAAAAGTACTGCTGTACAGTCATTTATCCCACAGCTGTTTAAAATAAATTTTAGAGTAAGTATTTAGGAACATTAAAAACAAGTTTGTGCTGAATTCATTCTATGAAAAAGAATGTTAAGAAATAAAAGTGTAAACTTATATATGTCGAAGGGTTAGCAGCAGTATTTTTTAGGCACTGAGACTGAATCGTGTCCTTGCACATCCAGGCCAGGGCTCTCTCTCCCAGTGCGCTGTCTCCAGCCGAGCACTTCTGATTTTTAGACAGAGTCTCACTAAGACGCACTCACTCTTTTGGGTGACTCTGACTTTGGCATTGCACTCACTCTGGAAACTGCGGCAGGTCTTGAACTGGTGATCCTTCTGCATTAGCCTCCCAAGCAGGGAGGGACTGCTGCTGCCTGTGCCACCAAGCCCAGGATGAGCGATTCTACTTTTAAGTTTTAATATAACAATATCCTACAATGTACACATATAATGTTTTCAATAAGAAAAATGATTTTGACATGTTTTATGACATATTGAGAGGCAAACTCAGTATCCTAGTTACTTTGAACAATGCCAAATGATATAGTCATTTAAGGATACATGTGATCACGCGTATACATTCTCCTTCACTTTACCTTCCAAAAGCTGGGAGCTAACATTAACAAAGTCAATTTTCTTGCGGAGATAGCGCTGGTTCAGCTTCCAAATGCAGGAGATGAAGGCGTTCTTCTCAGCTGTGCTGCTGGCCACCCACTTATAGACTTTCTCAAAATGTAAATCAAATTCAGGGTTTTCCTAGAATAAAGAGTGTAGAAATAGGTTTTGATCCTATCATTTTTTTCACTGTTACTATAAAATCTACTTAAAAATTAAGAATGGAAGCTGTTCTTGGGAGGCAAAAAAAGACCATTAGATATCATGTAAATGGCTAGGGGTATACTTGCCTCATATGGTCAAGCTCAGTCACTACATACACACATCAAACAAATGATGTAAAGTCCTTGGAGAATATAATTTATAGCAAAAACTGGACAAGCAACATCCTATAGTGGTCACTTTCCCTCTGTGTCCTAAAGTCTAGGAGTGAGGAAAGGCCAAGTTACACACACTTAGTGGCTTTGTGTTCAGGCTCCCTGTAGTAACATGGCAATGCCATCTAGCTTTAATGTGGGTGTCTTCTTTAGGTAGAAATTTTGGTTACATAATTTCTTTGACAATGTGTGCTTTGATACTAACTCCTAATTAAAGAATATACCTGATTAAAACATAAGGAAAAAATGTAATCTAAACCCTTGTGTATTTTCTAAGACTGAGGTGAGAAACAAGAGCTGCACTTATAGTTTTGAAAATGTAGACTAATTACAGGCATCTCAAAAGGCAACAGTGTCAGTGCACCTTAAAGTTGTTTAGGGAACTGAGACAATCTGAGTCACATTACACTTTCTCCAAGTCTGTGAGTCAGTGTTCAGTCAGCTTCTCTGTTGCTAAAACCCTGACCAAACCAACTCATAACAAAACCCTGACCAAACCAACTCATAACAAAACCCTGACCAAACCAACTCATAACAAAACCCTGACCAAACCAACTCATAACAAAACCCTGACCAAACCAACCCGGGGAAGGAAGATTTACTTCATCTTACACTTCCACCTAACTGTCCATCACAGAGGGAAGTCAGGGCAGGAACTCAAGCAAGAGCAGAGGCAGGAAGCATGAAGGGAAGCTGCTGATTGGCGGGCTTCCATGCTCTCACTTAGCTACCTTTAGTATACCTCCAAGGACCACCTACCCAGGGATGGCACCACCCACAGAGGCTGGGCCCTGCCACCTCAATCAACAATCAAGAAAATGCCCCACAGATATGACTGGAGGCCAGTCTGATGGAGGCACTTCCTCAGGTAAACTAACTTCCTTCCTTCCTTCCTTCCTTCCTTCCTTCCTTCCTTCCTTCCTTCCTTCCTTCCTTCTGGGTAACAAGTTTGTGGAAGGCTGACAAACACTAACGAGCACAGCCACTATACAGCAATGTTTCTTCCTCAAACGCCTCTACCACTTTTCTCTTCTTTGTACCTCTGGCAAGCAGGCAGGACTTTAGGAGCTCCAGCACAGGTCTGAGAGAGACAGTGGTATAAGCCTTGCTCTGTGCCCCACCATCACACAGTGGGTGTGCTGCAGTGCTCTACTGTGCAATGACTGGGTCAGAGCTGGCCAGGAGGGAAGGTAGAAGGAAGACCCCATTGACTAAGAGAGGGAGGGAGCTCTAGTGACATTCACAGGATCCTGCTGAGAACTGCCTTGAGCCCTTTAATGTGATTACTGAATCATGCTATGTCCTTGAAGTTTGAGCACACTCAAAGATAGGTATAAAATTTGTATCTTTAAAATGTTATTTAATCACCTCAAAATAAGGTGTGTAACCCCATATCACTTTCTTTATTCGAACCACAAATGTCCAATGCCCAGATTGGCTCCACCAGCTGCCGAGTCCTCATTTCACTTGAAAGGGTTAAAAAGGAAACCCTCTCCCCAACCCGCATATACGACACATGCTTTTGAACCAAATCTTACCAAAACAATGACTACTTTAGAGTTAACTCACACAACATATTACTTTGAAATCCATACTAATTTATAGAATTTTATATTAAGTATCTTTAACTTAAATAAAGAAATATATAGTATTAAGGTTATTTTGCTCTAGTTTATGTAGTTTGAACTGCAGCTTTAACAAAGTAAAAAACTGAACCCAGCACATGTATGTAGTTTTATTATTATTAAGTGGTCTAATAGCAGGCCTGAAGAAGCAGAGATGAATGGATTTCAGACTAGCAGGGGGCAGACCTACAGCCACAGAACAAGCTTAGATCATCTCAGGACACACACTGCCGTATGTAACAGGAAAGACACTTCCTGAACACAAGTAAAGGACTATGGAAAACATACTTTGATGGCATCTTTGGCGTCAACCACAGCAAGGTCTCGTAGGGCCCAAGCAATTTGCCTTTTGTAGAAATCCCCCTTGTCGGATTTCTTGACTTTGACCACCTTCACTTGCACGGGGCGTTCAGTTGTCACTGTTGAACAGAACACACAGACACGATTGTTAGCATATCAGTTACCTACTCATTCTTCGTGCACACACTGTAAATGTGGCTCTTGGGGACCTGGACGGCAACACTGAAGTAAGCGCAATGCTTGATGACAAGTCAGCTGAGAAGGTCAGAGTCCTAAAGGAAGCATCTAAATCACACTAGAGGGTTGGAGGCAGAGAAATGCCCGAGAGTAAAGCTTCAGGCCTCTCTTACAGAGGGTAGGAAGAGAAATCTAGTGATTGACACGTGTAAGTCCTGAGAGTCCTGAAAGAGCCTAATGCCGTCACAAAGAGCAACAGGAATTATTCAACACAGACAGCACAGTGTAATATGAGGTGGATAGGAATGAAGTTACTACAAAAGATGGGTGCTCAGCTCTTCAAGAGCTCCAGCTGAGGTAGCAAGGGATGCTATTAGAGAAATTACATGCTCTAGGTTCTAGTTCTAAAATACAACTCTGGCATAAGAACGGAGTTTGGATTTGAAATGAATGCTGATACATTTGAAAAGCAAATGGCTTTCTAAACAACAACAACAACAACGAACAAACAAACAACACCAAACCCCCAAATACTCTCTTAGAAATCTTAATACACCCAAATGGACTAAAACAGAGGTCCGCGGCCTGGGGGCTGCAAGGCCCTTTCCCAGGGGCCACCTAAGACCATCTGAAAACAGACATTACAGAAAACAAAATTACAGCTATGAAGTAGCAAGAAAAATGTTATGGTCGGGGTCACGACAACATGAGGAACTTTGTTAAAGGGTAGCAGCACTAGGGTTTGGGAAGGGTCCGCACTAACCTAAACTTGCTGGGCAGAGCTGTGCTGTCACCCACCCACCTCCCACACCAGGCCAGCACTGCTACCTGCTTCTCCTGCCAAGTCTGCAAGAAGAGAATAACTCCAAACACACAACTATTCCAGTGAGAACACCAGGGGCATGCGCTGGCTTATTTAATAACTACAGCTAACCAGCTGAAGGTAGTGAGAGGAAAACTATACATACATGAAGAACATGGATGCAAAATCTTAAACCAGTATACTAGCAAACAGCGCATTTATAAAACGTACCATTTTGTTTCATCAAATCTTACATTATAACTGGTAACAGCACACAGACCTAAGGAAGAAAACCTCTTAACAAATATAACATACAAAACTTTTAAAGAAAACAGCAAGGCTTATAAAAGTAGAAAATAAACATGTTTATGGGCATAAACATCATTTAAAAAATGCAAGTTCCCTACAACTTGAAAGATAGCTTAAAAACAATCCCAATCAAAACACAACAGAATCTGGAACTTAAAAAGTTGATTTAAAATTAAGATGAAATAGTAAAGAACAAAGTAAAACAAAAGGAGATATAAGAAAAAATTCCTGAAATACAAACATGTGCTCATTCACATAGACGGACAGATACAAATACACCACACTCTCTAAGACACAAGTGAATCAAAACCTTTACAAAATAATGCAGTAAAAGCTATAAAGCATCAAAGTAATTTTATTTAATGACAATTAAATTTCATTAAGAGGAACCACAAAAAGTGTAAAGACAAGTATACAACCACATAATAGAAATATCTACACAGCTAATGAATCTATCTTATAATACCTATCCAGATAATCATAATTAAAAACAAATCTGTATAGTAACAATCAATCAAGTAGGAAAATGAGCAAAGGCCTTAGGTGGTACATTACCCAAGTAAATGGCCAATCACTTCATGAGTGGATGCTGAACCTCATCATTAATTAGGACAGTGCATCTTGCAACCACAGGCAGATAATATGTCACGCTGCCATCCTGACAATTAGTCTGCCAGAAGCAACTGTTGATCAGGAATGTAGAGAACACAAGGGAACCACACTGCTGTGGGGGTGAAGAGGATCCCTTTTAAAAATAACTGCATATCAGAGCAGAATCCACATCCAAGTATCTGCCTTAAAATAATTTCGGTGTGTAAGCACAGGACAAGCACGAACACATTCACAGACGAGCTGTTTAAACTGTAAAGCCCAGGCACAAACCTACAGTTCACCCTGGTGGGGTGAGTATGGGGACCATGGGACACTCACAAGGAGCATGCCATAGCAGTAACTATGACGGTGTTAGAGCCTTGTATAAGAACAGATTCTAACCCACGGCCAGCTGTGCTAGCAGACTGGATAGGCGGGTGGAGCAATATAAGCTCCAGGCCAGCTGGAAATACAGAGTGAAATCCTGTCTCAAAAACAAAACAATAAAAACTCTAAAAATAAAACGAAATTCTCATGAATCTACTGCTGAATGGTAAGGGTCACAGGAATTTTAATTCAATTTATTAAAAGTTTAAAGACAAGTAAATGGAAATTACACATGGGGAATGTGGTAAGATGCATAGAACCCCAGACATTGGCCACTGGGGAGCAGAAAGGAAAGGGGTAAGGAAGACACCACCGCACCGCAAAGATACCAGAGCTATTGTCACCGTACACTATGCACCCGGAGTTCTCCTTCTCCCTTGTCAGCCACCTTAGACACATACTATAAAAGTTCTCTTACAGCATCCAGCAGTCAATATTAACAATTAAAATTAACCTGTCAGCCCAATAATTCTCCCAGTTATAGAAACAATGAGAGTATGACCTAAGGAAGGTATCAAGCACGTATTTTTGCTTAATAAACACCTACCTGTGGCACACAGAAAACAGTTCTTCTTCTTCTTGCCAGCTTTGCAGACATTCACGATGCTCAGCAGGCGTTCATCGTTTGGTGTGAAGATATCTCGCTGCAGCGCGTGCTTGATTGCTGTCATCTTTTCTCAGCTGAAAAACATTTAGAATAATTCTCAAAACCACTGCCCTCCCTCATAAAGTGTTCCATGTACAACTTGAATGATACATTCATAATAAATAGATAAATCATCTACAACATAAAAGCATGTAGCTTCAAGTTTGGGAATAAAATCAGAGAAACCAGTATACACACACACACACACACACACATATTCAAAGATACATATATGCAAGCACACACACACACACACACACACACACTTACTTACAAGTACAAATAGCCAATAAATATACCAAAAAACGTTCACTACAGAGCTGGGGCCACAGCTCTGTTGGTAAAGTTTCCTAGTATGTGTTTAACTTCTAGAGCTCACATAATAAGCAGTGCATGGTGGAGCCTGCTTTTAACCTTGTGCTGGGGAAGCAGAGACAAGCAGATCCCTGGAGTTCACTACCAGACAGCTTCACCCATTGGTGGAATGCTAATCTGGTGAGAGACCATGTCCAAGAAAAGGGGTATGAGTGGTGCTCTGAGAACAACCATGTGCAGCTGCCCTTAGGTTTTTGCAAAGATGCACACCAGAAACCCCAAATATTCCATATCATTATCCACTTGGGAAATGAGACTGAAATCCACAGTGAGATAGCTACTGCTTTCAACTGTTGGGAAGGCTAAAGTCCCAATGGACACACAGGAGCAAGCACTGATGAAGGAAACTCCCACACAGCTGGGAGGATCACAAGTGGTAAAGAGGCTTTAGAAAACAGTCCAGCTGTTTCTTCTACAAGTCAAGCAGGCAAGCACCATTCTGATCCAGCTGCCATCATACACTAGCTAGATCTTATGCAGGCATCTTCTCAACTGAGGTGCCCTTTCAGCTGACTCCAGCTTGTGCCACACTGACCTAAAACTAGCCAGCACGCCTGCATTACTCAGGGTTTCTAGTCCTGCACAAACATCATGACCAAGAAGCAAGTTGGCGAGGAAAGGGTTTATTCAGCTTACACTTCCATATTGCTGTTCGTCACCAAAGGAAGTCAGGACTGGAACTCAAGCAGGTCAGAAAGAAGGAGCTGATACAGAGGCCATGGAGGGATGGATGTTCCTTACTGGCTTGCTTTCTTACTGAACTCAAGACTATCAGCCCAAGCATGGCCCCACCCACAATGGGCCCTCCCCGCTTGATCACTAATTGAGAAAATCCTTACAATTGGATCTCATGGAGGCATTTCCTTAACGGAAGCTCTTTTCTCTGTGATAATTTCAACCTGTGTCAATTTGACATGCAAAATCAGCCAGTACAGTGCCCCTTAATAAGTCCCAGGGCCCAGATGTGACATTAAAGCTCTATTCCATCTTATCCTATGGAAACTGTCCAGTTGACTCTTTTGTCTCTGGGCTTTGTTCACTGTTTCCCTTTTTCTCGAATTCTTGTCACTGCAAATTCCAACTCGCCCTCAAGGATTCTGATAACACACTGCCTCTTCTTTGAAGCCTTTTCTCCTAGAAAAACTCCTACTCTTCTGTTCCCCATCTTACCTCTGCTGACAACAGCTCTTCCAACCTGTGTTTTATAGCTAGTGCTGTCTAGCCTCTACTACTCCGAAAAGTAGTTCTTTGTTGGCAAGGACCTTATCTTATCCATCATTATATTCCTAGCATTTGCAGAGAGGCACACAGTTGAATGCTAGTAAACATTTAAGGGAACACTGTCCCACTCAATAACAGCCCAGGGATAGTTCCCTCAGAGTTACCTCTTTCCAACTTTCGCGTCTGTAAGAAAATACCCAGATTCAAACTCTACCCTAATTGATTGCTTCCTCCATGCCAACATAAAATCTGTATGCATATCCTATAACTTCTTCATCTACATACAACTTATTCCCCCTACCCCCAACTTGCTGCCAACACAGCAACCAAGGCTTACTGCCTTTAAGTAATAGCACCTGTTTTATTTTTTGTTTGTTTTGTTTTGTTTTTAGGCTTCTATAGGTTCCCTGAAAAACTAGTAAATAACTTTAAACCAGTTCTCATTCTACCACACACCTGATTAACAGCGACCCAGCTTTCTCAAGATATGCCTTGCACTCAGAACAGTCTGTTCTCTTTGCTTAAGCACTTCCCCATGCAGGGCATTCCATGACCTTCTCAATGAAAGTCTCAATCCACATGGCTCTTTTCATGTAAATGTCTAGAGCACTTACTGTATTTACGAGGCAAGTGCTTGCTTGTTAATGGGGACATGAGTGTCATCTCTTAGATCTCCACAGCCATCTCTTGAGTAGGAGTAGGGGGAGGGGTGCTCTATCACAGGTTTGTGTGTTGGGTACTCACTAACAACCTCTTGGTGTAACCTGTTTGATTGCAATAGTAAAAGATAGCCAAAAGAACCATTAACAAGAGCCAATATTCACCATACTACATGGTAAACGGTAAAAACAGCAGAGGGCCGCTCATAACTCATGAAGGAATTCGACATAATTATTGCTACTATATTGCTATATTAAATTATATTGCTGCCGGGCGTGGTGGCGCACGCCTTTAATCCCAGCACTCGGGAGGCAGAGGCAGGCGGATTTCTGAGTTCGAGGCCAGCCTGGTCTACCAAGTGAGTTCCAGGACAGCCAGGGCTATACAGAGAAACCCTGTCTCGAAAAACCAAAAAAAAAAAAAAAAAAAAAAAAAATTATATTGCTAATATAAATATTGCTATTCACTAAGTGCCAGGCAGCATTCTGGGGTATAGTGGAGAATCTTTAAGACATGAACGGGATGGCGTAGCATTGTGATAGTCAGTCTTCTTTGGAGCTAGTGATGAATTCTCCAGTGTTTATACTAACTTTACATTATGCCACTATTACTAATAGTGGCCTTCACAACTATTTCCCAAGTCTAAAACCCACGCCCATATTCTGGATTCTCTTTAGATCTTCGCCTTCTATAACCTCAAGGCTGCCCGTTACAGAGGCAGCTAACCTCTGTTCATCGTGTACATACTGTACTTCCTTCAGCTCAATAGGGCCATCGTTACACTGTGTGTCCATGCTAGTGGCTTAGTGGGTTGGGCCCATGTACTGCAGAGACATCTCAACTCGGAGAACATGTCATCCAGAAAAGAAAACTGCTCAGAGGCTGGGCAATGCACTTAGAAGATTATGTTGATTCGGACCAGCAGAAGCCAGGTCACGTCCTCCTCTTCCAGGCCACGCTAGTACGACAAAAATGAAATCTGTCCCCGATGGGCGGAACTGTGGACAGAGACTCGGCTACGGGCTAAGGAAGGACGCAACCAGGGCTCTGCAGCCCCGGAGGGGAGCAGGGTGGGTGGGCCGGGTCACTGGGGAGTGGCCGACCCGGCGCGGATGGAACACAGCCTCCGCTTAGGCTACCACCTCCAGGACCGCGAGTCCCCGGCCGGAAGCTTACCGCGAGGCCGGCCGGCTGGCCGAAGTTGGTGCTCCAAGACGGATTCTGGAAGGGCGCCGGCAGCAAAAGCAGCCTTGAAGCGCTTTTCATTGAACAGGGAAAAGCAGCGGTCAGAACCCGCCACTTCCCGTATCCGGTCACGTGCCGCTCTGCGCCGGAAGTTGACCCTGTGGAGCCGGAAATGGAGACAAGTAGAGGAAAAAACAGACTGGCCAATGGACTTGAAGGAGGCGGAACATCGCCTTGATGGATGGGGCAGGGGCGGGCTGTGGGCGTGGAAAAGGCAGGGGCGGGGCCTGCATGCGCATAGGCCAGTGATTCTCAACCTGCGGGTCAAAGGACCCATTCATAGCGGTCATATTGCACATAGCCTATATATCATCAGATATTTACATTACAATTGATAACAGTAGCAAAATTACAGTTATAAAGTAGTAATTAAATAATTTAATAGTTGGGACCCACTGCATAACGAGGAAAGGTATTAAAGGGTTGCAGCACTAGGAATGTTGAGAACCATTAGCATAGGCTGATTAGAGGAGTTGATAACGGTGATATTTCCTTTTTTCTAGACACATCCATTCTGATATTTGTGGCAACTCATTTGAGAGCTCATTAAATGTTCTCTCCTGTGCATATGTAAAACCCTGCTAACTAGATTCTTAGAAGAACTTTAGTGAGATAAATCAAAAATCTCTGGGAGAGGAATATAGATATCACTAGTACCCTTAATTTCTCCCCACTCAATCCCCATAAACAGCTTTGGTCTAGAACCACGTCATTTACCCACTTCATACTCTAACCCGACTGCACAGACCTTCTTCTTGGGCACGTCTTAGAAACTACCCCCATGCCGGCTCACATCAGATACTGAAATAGAACCTTTGTTTTAAAGGTGATGCTTGCTTATTTCGGTGTGAGAGACATAAATGATGCCGAGATTTTGAGCTATAAGACAAGTGATTCATTTAGGCCGCATTCCTAGCAGGGATTGAGTGCTGGGAACTTTGATTTCCAGGTTAAAAAAAAAAGCCATTCAAAATTTTTATACTGAAGGAGTTCACAATGAGGTAGGACTAGAAAAGGTGATTGCAAAGGTAGGATAACATACTCTACCAGAATAGTTTTCTTTCTTTTTTTTTTTCTTTGCTGTTTTTTTTTCCATTTATTTATTCACTTTGCATGTGGATCTCAGCCTGCCCCTCCTTCCAATTCCCACTCCCCTTCCCAGCCTCTCCCTCATTCTCCCCTCCCCTCTCTTCTGAGAAGGAGGAGGATCCTCTTGGATACCAAACCACTGTGGGACATCAAGTCACTGTGGGAGTAGGCACACAGGACGAATTTCTTAAGAATATGACAGATAACATGCGCACAGTATTTACACCGTTTATCTTAAGGTAGCATTTTGGGAAAACTAGGAGAAATAATGAATAGGGACATGTTTGTTGCTGTGATTATCATCTTCTAGTCGAGGTTACTTGAGATGAATCTCACAGGATCTAGTTCTATACATTTGGATAGATTTCTCTGCTGTTTTCTTCTGAGCTCCAGAATATTTGCCTTGGACATCTTAGCTGACAATTCCATTTGGGTGGTTTTGTTGTCATTTTGGTTTTTTATTGGTCTTTTTTTCTTCCATACCTATATGTCACAGTTCTCCTCAGAGTTGAGAAGTGAGTGGTATTCCAGAAGGCTAGACTCTTCTCCTGAACTCCAGATTTTCATATCCACTGCTCTGCCTCTGATATTTCTGTTTGGATAACTGAACAGCAATAATAATAATGATAATATAATATTTATATTAAATTATATTATATTTACACTCATCAGCTCATGTCATCTGTTGGGTTTAAATCTGTACACAAATCACTTCAATATGATGAGCAGACATGATGGCAATGGGCTAAACCTCTGAACCTGTCAGCAAGTTCCAGTTAAATGTTCTCCTTTATAAGAATTGCTGTGGGGCTGGAGAGATGGCTCACTGGATAAGAGCACTCACTGCTCTTCCAGAGGTCCTGAGTTTAATTCCCAGCAACCACATGGTGGCTCATAACCATCTGTAATAGGATATGATGCTCTCTACTGATGTGTCTGAAGACAGCTACAGTGTCCTCATATACATAAAATAAATAAAACTTAAAGAAAAAAAAAACTGGGTGTGGTGGTGCACGCCTTTAATCCCAGCACTTGGGAGACAGAGACAGTCGAATTCCTGAGTTCAAGACCAGCCTGGTCTACAGAGTGAGTTCCAGGACAGCTGGGGCTATACAGAGAAACCACTGTCTCGAAAAAAACAACAAAACAAAACAAACAAACAAAAAAAGAGTTGCTATGGTCAAGGTGTCTCTTCCCAGCAATGGAACACTGACTGATCCAGGAGTGTCCGTGGATTTTGTAGTTCTGCCTTCAGCCTGAAGTTGCTAAGAAAGGATTTGTAGATTGGAGTAATAATGATTGGTGATGCTATAGTTTCGATGATTGTGAATATTGGCTGAATTAATGAGAGAGAAAAAAGTCTTACTTCAGGCCACTTCTTCCTTTACATAAAAATGAATAATAAAGTGTGTTGATACAAGCTTTGCTGACGAGAAAGATTCCCTGGGTATACTGAGTATTCCTAAGAGCTATCCCCGAGTGAGTGACATGCATTAGGAATTCAATGTTACTGACCAGTTAGTGTGGTGTGTCAACCTATTTATGAGGCAGATCAAATCCTTCATTATGTATTTGGTAGGTATAAAGAACTCCCATGTGGCTAGGGAACTGAGTTGCAGAAGAGATGTCAGCATCTTGAAAGTAAATGATGGAGGAGTCTGAACTATCCATTCTTGAAATTATGTGTTTCCTGAACCTGCTCGACTTTCTATGTCATTTTCATACTTCAACAGGTTGTTTCTAAAACTGTACCAGGGAGCTGGTGGAACTAATAATATATCCACGTCATGAGAGATGACCCTTGTTTTCCCAGTAGAGAGTTGTTCCCTGCTTCAGAAAGCATGTCTTGCAGAGCAGTGAGGACCTTGTGTGGCAACTCTTACTGTGGTTTTCCGGAGCTTTCACAAGGCGCTTCTAGCCATCACAGATCCCAAGCCTTCAGATCTGTTGGGGCAAAAGGTTGGGTAGTAGGGCAACTTGTATGAGATCCCTTCTGGGCAACATAGACAAGTGGTGAATATTATAATTTTGCATTAAGTTCATTCCAACATTCTTCTGGGAAAGAGTCTAGTCACTCTTCTTCATTCTTGACAGAGTAAGTTCATTCTGGCCCTCCCGCTTCACCGTCCTTCTGACTCTCAGAACCCATTCAGCACCGTTCTGGCATCTTAACCACGTCTGGCATAGGTCATCCTCAAACCCAGGAAACACAAAGGCTGTGCGTTAGAATTTACTCCACCCATCTTTGCCAAAACATTGAATGGCAAATCAGCTGATGTCACCTGCTTCCTCTGACCAGCCTTACACCTGTATTTATTTTTCTGACTCCATATTTTCAATGTTTATTCTTACATACATTCTACTTGTTCATATTGGCACATATTAGCCCATTTTTGCAGCATCCTTTGAGTTAGCATAGTTTGGTGATTCTCCACCTCAGGTGATTTCCAGTCCTTGAGGGATATTTGACAGTGTTTTGAGACATTTTTGGTTGTCATCACTGAAAGAGATCTGCTGACATCTAGTGGATACAAGCCAGAGTTGGTGGTGAATGATCTGTAACACTAAAGATAGCTCTTCACAGCAAAGAACGATCCATTGCAAAAGGTCCCAGTTGTCAGAAGGGAGGAACCTTTGCTGTAGCTTTCTCTAGATCAGGGCTTGCTGTTTCTCACAAAGGCTGGGCTGGGGGTATCTTGGTTATGGAATCGAGGCAACGAGGAAGAAATGTGATAGGAACGGGAAGTGAAGGAAATAGAGTTATACTTTGAAGCAAGTTTCTTTGCAACATTTCAAGACATGGGGAGTCTGTTCTTCAGTGTCAAAAGGTGAGAGACATCGAAGTAGAGAAAACTCTGAGGGTTTAAGAGTGTGAAATATGACAGGAAAAGTATCGTCTCAGGACCCCAAGACCAAGTTCTCAGCACAAAGGAGATATATTTATCCCAGAGGGACAGAGGACAGGGAATAAGAGACAAACGCAAGAGATAGAAGACAAGGGAGAGAAGGAAGGGACAAAGGAGACTGAGAGGAGGTATTTGTCTCAGAATGGAGAGGAGGCAGCATGCATAGGACATGGCGCCTTCTAAAGGTAAAGGAGAAAACCCCGTGTTAGGATGAGGTGTTTAAATTTAATTGGGCATGTTAATTAGGTGAGCCAAGAGAGGCTCTGGATGGCTAGGCTTCAATATTTTGATAGTTGTGTCTTGGTAGTCAGCCTTAGAAGGAGGAGGAAGTGGCCAAATAAGGAAATGGACCTTGGTGGCTAGCTGCAGGAATGTAATCTTTCATTTTGGCAAGGCAGAGGGAATGGGGGAGAAGGGCAAGGCCGGCCAGAGCCGTGTTTGCCACGCTCGAGCTGGCCAGAGTCCCTTTAGAGGACTCTAGATTTCAAAATCCCATTACTTTTCTATTCGGTTTTGTAGATGGCGTTTCCAGGCTATGAATTTTGCTTGGAGCAACTTTAGCCCTTGGGCTTCTATTTCTTTTATGGTTAAACACTGGGGCAGGAGCTCAGCACAGTCTGCTGTGTGGCTCCACTACCCCAGAGGCCCTCTGGCTTTCACAGTGAGCTATGATTGTTGTGGTACTTTCTGAGAATCTCAGAGATCATCTTACAATTCTACACAACTGAAAAAAGAGGAGTGTTGATCTGTCCCTTCCCCCGCCACCGGTCGCTACTTAACGACATATTTCAGTGTTCATTTCAGTGTTCGTGTGACTGCAGGGCTGAATCATGCAGATGTTCCAAGCCATGGCATTGTCTGCATCGACATACCAGGGAGGGAGGGAAGCACGTTGCTGCCGTAGCATCCTTGAGAGATGCTAGCTGACACCTGTGACTGGCCACTGCAGCAGGCGCCTAGACTAAGAGATGAAACTTGAAGGACTTAGTGCTCCTCAAGGAAACAGAAACTGCTGGTCCCTCAGTGTCTCTTTGAGGTAATGGTTTCTCCGTGTTTTCAGCTGCCCGAATCGATCCTGGACTTCTTATCTCTCACTCTTCATCTGGTGACTCTAGAAAGCTTGTTCTACCACCAAGATGCACGCCAAATCTAACCCCTCCCCACCTTTCTCACATCCTTCCAGGATTTCTCTGTGACATGTCCCTCTAGACTTTCTGTCTTCAGTCACACTTGGGTCAGAAACAGGGTTCAGCATTTGATCTAATCTGTGTGCAGGAAACTTGGTAATGATACCACTGGCAAGCCCAGACTCACTGCCTAGAAAGGGAAGCAAGCCAACATATTAATTTTTATTGAAAATCAGATTTCATTGTTTTCTTTTTTTAGATTTTATGTTAAGTATGCTAAATTATGTTGAGCTTGTATTTCTCCATCATCCCAAGATGTATTAAATTATGATTTGTTTGTATATTATTCAACTGGAGATTGTGATCTCGCATAAACTCAGTAACCCACATTTAAGCAATAGAAAGTACGTTTTTTGGAACATGGCATTAAACTGCACAAAGATAGGTCTGTTCTTAGCTAGGTAGGTTAGGAATTAGCCTTTAGCCTTCCTAGGAGAGAGGTGAGATGCACCCTAAAGAGTATAGTTGCCTTGGGGTGCTATAGGAATCTAGTGGTTCTGTAAGAGCTTGCAACCTTTTTCCCACAGACTCTTGAGTCTTTCAGGAAAAATATTGAAAGTCAGTAGTGAGCCAGCGTAGAGAATTAAACAGTGAGGTGGACCAGCCCATAGTTAGGAGACAATCAGAGCCTGGCCTATATAACAAATCCTCCCAGCTAGGATGGTTAAATGAGACCTGCACAAAAATCTCACTATCCGAACAAAACATCAATAAGAGGTTAATTAGAAAGAATCCAGGGGTGTGGTAGAAATAAACTGGTTCTGATCATTATGAATTTACTTTTCTGCAAATTTTACTTTAAAAATGTAATTTTTGGGGGCTGGTGAGATGGCTCAGTGGTTAAGAGCACCGACTGCTCTTCCAGAGGTCCTGAGTTCAAATCCCAGCAACCACATGGTGGCTCACAACCATCTATAACAAAATCTGATGCTCTCTTCTGGAGTGTCTGAAGACAGCTACAGTGTACTTAAATATAATAAATAAATAAATTTATAAAAAAATGTAATTTTTTAAAAGTGTAATTAATATAAGTGGGAAAAACAAAACAAGACCGAAGAAGGGTAGAAAGCCCGTCCGTGGTCCGTGACATCTCAGAGGTGTGGGTTCCGCTTTGGTTTGAGCCTTTACTGAGTCAGCAGACACAAGGACAGTTACTTGATCCTTCTGCTCCTTATTTTCCTCATCTGGAAATTTGAAATTATAGGTTCCATTTGTGTATCAGTATCCACTCAGGTGGAGAGTTACATGTTATGTGTTTTTACTGCCTTAGTAGTCTCAGCAATGTTAATTTTTAGGGGAACTTACAGTTTTTCTGTTAACTGATCTTTCGGTTAAGGGTAGAAAAAAGTTGGAAACACGATACATTGTTTTATCTGTGGTGTTTTCTTTTTCAATTTTTTAAGTGTGTTAGAATTTATGTAACACAAAAATCTAACAATTTTAATCACTTAAACATTTTTTTGTTTTGTTTTTGGAGATGGGGGTCTCGCTTCAAAGCCATGCTGACTGGGAACTATCTGTGTAGATGAGGTTGGCCTTGAACTTACAGAGATCTAGCTGCCTCTGCCTTCAGAGTTCTGGGATTAATGTGTTCATAACTACACCTGGCCTCAACTTAGTCGCCTTTATACATAGAGTTTGATGGAGGTTTTGAGTACATTCTTTGTGCGCTGAGGAACCTACCATAATCCCAGCCCTCAGGAGGCTGAGGCAGGCAGATCTCTGTGAGTTCAAGGCCAGGCTGAGATATAGCGTGAGATCCTGTCTCAAGAAAAAAAAATACAATGATATAATTTATAATATTGTGTGTTGTTACCACAACCCACTTCAGAAGAGTCCTTATGTTGCAAAACTGAAACTCTGTATCCAAGAAACAACTTCCCTTATTTTCCTTAGCCCAAGCTGACAGCTACATTTTAACAAAGTCTCTCCTTCCTGCTCCTTCTCTCCTCTATTTGCATATATGATACTTCCTTTCAATAGGATTTTTGGGTTCAGAGAATTTTATAACTGTTGTTGTAAGAGAAATATTTATTTATGCAGCTCTATAATATCTGGAAAGTAATTATGTTAATTTATAATCTATTGGCCCAAATTTTGCCCAAGAAAGCAAAGGTGTCTGCTTACAGTCTTGGCTCCACCCCGTGGTAGGTGGGGTGCACCTCCTCATTTCAGACTTTGGCCTTGACTTGCTTGCTATGACGGGTTGCTAGTGGATCCGACATGAACAGAAATTTGAAAGTTCCTTGAAAAAATAGGCTTCTCCTTTATGTTTTTGGCCACATGTAAGTCCTTGGATCTTATAGTACTGAAAATCTACTTGCTATCATTGCGATCGTTAGACATGGATAAATAGAGAAAACGTGACAGGATATGTTGGGCTTCCCTTTTCTGAGAGGAGCTGAACTCAGAGGACAGCAGAGAAGGGAGCATCTCCAGGAAGAAAACTGTCCCAAATAATAAATGAAGCAGATGTGGCAGAGCCAGAAAAGAAATTCAAGTAGAGGATCATGTGACGTATCTGTCGCTTATAAAGAGATATAGAGTGCCTGGGAACAGCTGAGTGAGAGAAACATGGCATGAGCAACAGTAACTACACTGGATGGCGAGGAAGTGCTCCAAAAGCCATGCCCAGACTATAAATATTAGTAGGAACTAACGTTGTAAATACTTTGGCTTTGTTAGGGAAGTATGGTAGATAAGTCATATGCCAAATATTAATGTCATTAAGAGCCAAAGATAAGAGAGAGAATATAAGCACATAAAATCAAAGAAGAGGAAATCTCAGGCTGCTACATTTTAGTTGCAAATCTTATTATAAATTCACTAACATGAGCTTCTGCTTTCAAAAGCAGCATGCGTTTCCTAGATCTGTTGATCTTTAAGAAAGCATGTGTGATAAAACATCCTCGCCAGCTAGGTGGTCACGAGTGTCTCCAAGAGAACAGAATGCAGGGCTATCTCCACTCCACTCCATGTGGTGAGATGCACGTTCTACATTATTAATTGACCTGCTTGCTTCAGGATACCAGTGAACAAATCTAGGGGAAGTATACATTTAAAAAAAAGATTTT
>LR752366.1:62895-84222 GCA_902729485.2 Mus minutoides
AGAGAAGAGAAGAGAAGAGAAGAGAAGAGAAGAGAAGAGAAGAGAAGAGAAGAGAAGAGAAGAGAAGAGAAGATTTGGATGAGTGTGTGCTTTTGAAACCTAAAAATCTACCCCCCTCATGATATACCTCCTCTAACAAGGCCACACCTCCTAATCTTTCCCAAACAGTTCAACATCCTGGAGACAAACTTTCAAACATATGAGCTTAAAGGGATTCTCGTTCAAACCACCACAATCTCTGAGTATGTTTTGCTGGATTTTGACAAATATACATAGGTGTAACTACAACCACAATTGAGATATCTTGGAGTATTCTGACAATGACCAGATAATATACAAAAGCACAACTCTGCCTCACAACCTGCAGCAAGAAGCCCAGGAACCAACATGCTATGTACAGTAACTAGTCCATGCAGTTATCTACTATGTGTAGTATGTAGTTGAGACAACTAACCAAGAAACTCTGAAGCAATAGAACCCAAGAAGCCAGGACTTAATAATTAATGGCTTCTCTAGTTCTTGACTCCTCTTTAAAACTGAAAGCCAAACTGAAGAACCCACATATGTATTCCTAAGTATTCATATAATATTCCCTGATTTTGGTTGTGGTTACCCAAGGGGCCCCTATGTGCTCAGAGGAAAATGGGGTAGGGGATGGGGGAAGGATTCTGTGTGTGTGTGTGTGTGTGTGTGTGTGTGTGTATGGCCAGGAGGGAGGCAGTGGGATGTAAAGTGAATGTGTAAAATAATAATAATAATAATGATAATAATAATAATAATAAAGAATTAGTGTACATATTATAAAAAATACTTAAGAAGCAACTGAAATGGTAACTATCCTTCAAATGATCAACAATGATATTTTAGGTCTTAGTAATAAAAATGTCTATTTTAAAAATAAACAATAATTTTAAATAATAAGAAAAGATCCTCTGCTTCTAATTATCTACCCCAGACCCTATTTTCTTCTGCACACTATCCTATTTTATATATAATATTTTTTATTCTATTAATCTTCCACTGTTGGATATTTGAGTTCATGTACACATTTTGCTAACAACATATTCCTGCGTACATGTCATTTTGTAGTTGCTCCAATAAGTCTTTGGAATCAAGATCACCACATTGAAAAGTAGTCACATACATATACACACACAATTTGAAAAACAGTGTGGACTTTTTCTATGCAATAATAAATACAAGAACTAATTTTCCATCTCAATGAAACACTATCAATATTTTGGGCTTTTTCCTGTAAGACAATAATCGAGCTCACAGATATAATGTGATATATATTCTCTCCTGGATATGAACGAGCTCAGCTCACAGATATAATGTGATATATATTCTCTCCTGGATATGAATGAGCTCAGCTCACAGATATAATGTGATATATATTCTCTCCTGGGTATGGCCGAGCATCTTTTTAAGCTTCCCAGTGTCATTTGCAATTCATTTCCTGTGAACTGTCTGCTCATATATTTTCCAATTTGTTGCTGATCTTTTAAAAATCTCTTCAACTTTATATATATATATATATATATATATATATATATATATATATATATGTGTGTGTGTGTGTGTGTGTGTGTATGCATACATATATATAATATAGTCAATATTATTTTTTACTTTATATAGTTAATATTGTTTACCCTGTTTCTTAATCTGTGCAGAGTTTACATATTTTCCCCTCTAGTAGACTCAAAGATATCCTTTTATATCTTTATTATTGTCCAGCTCATTTACCATATAACCTACCCATTTAGTGTATGCAGTATATATTGTTTATTCACCACTTATTTTTAGTTATGTTCAATATATAACATTATACTGACCAGTTTAACCATTTCCAATGTACAAGAAGGTGGCAGGAGAAGGTGGCAGTATTAGTCACATTTGCTGTGTTACACAACCATTTTTAAAACTTTTTTCGTCACAGAAGCTGTATAGCAATTAAGAAATGTCTCCATTCTTTTCTCCTCTAGTCTGTTAGCTTTTCCTCTAGTCTGTCTCTGAATTCATCTACTCCAATGTTTCATAAAGTCAAGTCACGCAATAGTTGTCCTTTCATCCATGGATTATTTAGCTTAGCACAATGTTTTCAACATTTATCCACATTGCATCATGTATCAAAACTTTTTTCCCTTGAAATGCTGAATAATACTCCATTAGTTGGCTGTACCATATTTTGTTAATTCATTCATCTTTATCGGTTGATGGACACATGAAGTTTTCTTCTTTTCATATTACAAAGAATGCTGCAACCACAATTATAAGCCAACTTATTATGTTGGTATACAACTTATAATGTTATATTGGAATACAATAAACAACCCATTCAAATCACTGTTTTAAATTTGCTTGGGTCTGCACCGAGAGGCAAACTGTTGAGTCATTTGGTAACAGCTCTTAAGGAAATGCCTGCGTGGAATAAGACACCCTGAATTGTATACTTCACGACTGCCTTGAAAATGCAATGCTCAGTTTTCTCTTTGCTTCCCAGAAAGTATAAATAAACAAGTCGCTAGAGTAATAATATGTGTTTTATGACTGAATTCAGAATGATGTGGGCATCAATACCAATACTTTATGGGACACTTTAGTGCTGAGTGTACTTAATAAGTACATTCCAGCTTAATTGAATTCACTTTTGTCCTCACCCAAATGGCAGGGATCAGAATGATACCCTGGCCATCAAGACTTACATTTATGTCAGTAAGCTCCTAGTAGGTTTTATTCTGCAATCCTGGATAAGGATTTAATCCTGCATCTTTTCTCTGGTCCCATGACTCCCCGGGGCTAGTTCTCATACATCAGGAGTAGCTTGCTCCAGTGTACCGTCACCCCCGTTTCTTACATGGCGGTAGTATCTACATCCCAGCAGCAATGAAACTCACTAACTCTTATCTCCCACATTTGTTTCTTAAAGACGTTATCCTAGTAAACGTGAAAGCAGAACCGACTCGACACTTGGGTTTTGATTGGCATTTCCCCAATTAACTAGTGGTGCTAAACATCTTTCTCGTGCTCATTGGTTGTTTGTGTATTTGTAGAAAGAGCTGTCAATATCCTTTGTCCTATTTTAAAACAGGGTTGCTTTGTATCACTGAGATCTCTCTGTGTATGTGCAGGTATTAAGTCTTTTTCAGACAGATGACTTGAAGGTATGGTTGTTTTTGTTTTTTGTTTTTCCCCTCCAAGGCTTGTTTTCAATTTCTTGATAACACCCTTTGGTGCAAAACTAACTTTTCTTGTAGTGAAATCTGGTTTAGTTATTTTTTCTCTTCTTTTTTTAGTTATGAGTCTTAGGATTCTTATAGAATCCATTGTCAATCCCAAAGTCCCTAAGGTTTACCCTTATATTTCATTCTAATAACCTGTGGCTTTAGTTTCTATGTGTGGGTTATTGATTTATTTAAATTTTTATAGCAGGTGTGAAGCACATGTCTGGCTCAGTTCTTTTGTATGGATGTTCGGTTATCACAGCCTTGTCAGTTGAAGAGATTATTCCTTCTCCCTGGGATGAACTAGATAGTGTTGTGATCTGGGGCTATGCTTATGCTAATACCATGCTGTTTTAATTATAATAGTTTTGGAGTGAGTTTCAAAAGCAGGAAGCATGAGCCTTCCAACTTTATACTTATTTTTAAGGGTTTTTTTGGTTTGTTTGCTTGTTTTCATTTTTGAGCTGCTTGCAGTTCTGAATGAATTTTAAAGATTGGGTTTTCGAGTTTTACAACACAGACCGTTAAAAAAATTTTTTTAGAGGAGTTCTCTTGGATCTGAAAAATGTTTTTGAACAGAACTGGTATCTTGAAAAGATGAAATCTTCTTATTGATGAACCCAGGATGTCTTTTAAAGTTTTCCTTGATTCTAATTTAGCTCAAGCCATGCAACACCTTCCAAAGTTAGTAAAGAACACGGTGGACCTACAGAGTCTCAACTGTTGAACGGTTGCACTAAAGCACATTTTACTTCCATTCCGAAAGCCTTTTTAAAATTTTAGTATAAATAATACCCATCAGTGAAGAGGCAAAACAAAGTTTTGACTATCGGTATTCACTTGGCGAGCCATTTTCTTCAGACGCGGATGAAAGGCTTTGGGTTACATCTTCAAAGTGGCAGGGGACACAGGGACAAGCACACAAGATTGAAAGCATAAAAGCATATTCTCATGAGTACCAGGCAGTCCTTGTTGTTGGAGGACCAAATGGAGTCATCGTTAATGTAAGTAGAATCGAAGTTGACCATGTGTAAGTCCTTCTTAAGATACACGTGGTTGAGCCTGCTCACTGTTCGAGCAAAGGAGTACTTAGAGGCACAGCTGTAGGCCTCTAAGCTGTAGACTTTCTTGAAGTGCAGATCAAAAAATGGATTGTCCTAGAAAGAGAAAGAGGGACCTGATTTACTTTCTACTCAAGGCCATTGCCTGGATTCCCATACTCTGCTGGTTGTGCCTACTGACCGTATCACTCTCAGACATATTTCTTATATCTACAGATCAGCTTTCCAAAGCTAGGAGCACCCAAATGGACTTACTTCTTAAAATCAACAATACAATCATTGCTTTGCCCCAACTCCAGAAGGAGTCCTGGGAACCCACAGGCCACTCCAGCCAGGGAAGCAGGTAGGCTAACTGCAGATCTTCTTCACCTTTCCCTCCAGTCTTCTGAATCCAGCCCTCAATCTTATCCCCAGATCTGTAGCAGAGCACCTCCTCCCATCTCCAGTATATCACACAGATCTTCCACTCCACCTCCAAGCCCCTACATCCACATTCATTGCTTTATCCCAGCCCCAACCACTGCAGGCATCCCCTGGAAACCCGCCAGCCAAGCCTGCCAGAGAGGCAGGGAGGCCACCCAAGCAAGTAGGGGGAGCTTCAGATCTCCAATCCCTCTCCTTTCCTCTGTATCCAATCCCCCAGTCTCATCCTCAGCTCTGTAGCACACAAGCTGTTGTGGCTTCTCCTCACACTCTGCCTCTCCATAGATCCTAGAGGAACACAGTTGCTGACTATCCTGGAGACAAGAATGCAACTCAGCAGAACATGGCCCAGGAGCCAGAGTTGGTTCAAATATTGAGAGTCTGACCTCCAGTAGTTTATTTTTAGACAATTTGGTAAAATGTTTCCAAGTTATAATTAACTCAATCCCATGTGTACGACAAAGCTTAAGACGTGACTCTATTGGAACTTTTTGTCAAGTACAAATAACATGTTCACAAATATAGGTCCTATAGATTGAATGAGGAAACAAATGCGAGATAAACTGTCTAGGAGAGAATCTGGTGTGGTCTTGGGCCACACCGATAGTGCAAAAGTCACCAGGCTATTAATCATATCCACTGCCAGCAGAAAACGGGTATCCATCTCTCCCTTTGAAGAGATACCTCTGCATGTTTAACATTCCCAGTTTCCTCCTGGTGCTTCATCTGTGAGCACAAGGACCCACACGCCTTCTACAGAACACCTTGCTTTCCTTCCTCCCCATCAACCCTCCCCAACACATCCCTTTCCTCAGTGTCAACTCCCAATACCTAGGAACATATTTTAATCAGAAACCTTAATGGCCACACCTCTCAGGATCCCAGAAGAATTTCCTACCAGGCAACCCTCTGCCAACACTCTCTCCTGAGCATCAGAGAGGGCAACAGAAGCCAAAGAACAGAGCACACACCCAGCAAAGACAATTCCAGATTTCAGCACCTAGAATTACAATATTCCCTACATAAAAACCAACAAGCTGATTGAGAATGAGAGCAGCGAAACAACACCTTTCACAGTACTCTTAAATAATATAAATTCTCCAGCTGACTCTAACCCAGTGAGTGAAAGACTTGTATAATAAAAACTTTAAGACACCAAATGAAGAAATTAAAGAACACATCAGGAGATGGAAATACCCTCATGCTTATGAGTCAGTAGGATTAATATTGTAAAAATGGCTACCCCACAAAGAGCAATCTACAGATTCAATGCAATCCCCATCAAAATTTCCAGCACAATTCTTCACAGATCTTGAAAAGACAATTTTCAGTTTTATATAGAAACACACACACATAGAGAGACAGAGAGACAGAGACACAACAGGCTAGCTAAAACAATAATGAGTTAAATAAAAGAACTACTGGAGGTATCACTGTCCTTGACCTCAAATTGTACTACAGAGCTATAGTAATAAAAAGCACGGTACTGGCACATTGATCAATGGATTTGAATTAAGACCCGGGCATAAATTAACACCTCACTTCTTTCAATAAAGAAGCCAGAAATACATACCAGAAAAAAAAGATAACACCTTCAAGAAACCATGCTCGTCAAACTGGATGGCTGCATGTAGAAGAATTCACGTAGACTTATCCTGTAGACTCATGCTTATCACCCTACACAAAACTCAAATCCAAATAAAGACCTCAACTTAAAACCAGATACACTGAACCTGCCAGAAGATAATGTAGGGAATATCCTTGAACTCATTGGCACTGGAGATGTCTTGCTGAACAGAACATTGTTAGGACGGGCACCAAGACCAACAATTAACAAATTGGACCTCATGAAATGGAGAAGCGTCTGCACAGCAAAGGACACTGTCATTTGGACAAAGTGACAGCCTGCAGAACGGGAAAAGATTTTTTTTTTTTTACCAACTATACATCAGTAGAGGGCTAATATCCAAAATATATATAAAGAATTAAAAACATATTAGATATTGAAAAGCAACTTGAAACAAATAACACAATTAAAACAAGGCAGATTTAAACAGAAGATTCCCAAAAGTGAAAATCCAACTGGCTGAGAAACACTTAAAGAAACATTCAATATCCTCAATTATCAGGGAAATGCAAGTCAAAAGGATATTGAGATTTCACTTGATATAGTGGCTAGGATCAATCACACAAGTGCCAGCTCATGTTCTAGAGCCAGTGGAGCAAAGGGAACCCTTGTTCATTGCTGGTGGGAATGCCAACGTGTACAAGCCATGTGGAAATCAGTGTAGCAGATCCTCAGGATGGTGGGAATGGATCTATTCCAATATCCAGCAACAGAACTCTTAGGCGTACACCCAAATGATGCTTCATCCTACCACAGACACCTGCTGTGCCATAGTCATGGCTGCTCCATTTATAACAGCCAGAAACTGGAAATGATGTGGGTGTCTTTCAACAGAAGGATAAAGAAAATGTGATACATTTACACAATGGAGGATTAAAAGACAAAACCATGAAGCTGCAGGTAAGTGGGTGAATTTAAAACACACACACACACACACACACACACACACACACACACACACACCCTGAATGAGGTAACCCAGATCCTGAAAATAATTATGGTATGTATTCACTCATATGTGGATGTTAGCTTTCAAGTCAATGATAACCAAACCACAATCCACAGAACCACAGAGGTTTGATAAAGAGTAAGAGTCTAGGGTGACGAGGAGATGATGGTTCTCCCAAGGAAAAAGAAATAGAGATAGTTATGGAGGAGGTGGGGCAGAGACTAGAAAGGGAGGATCAACTGGAGAGAGGGAGGGAGGAGGGGGATCAAAGGAGATGCTACAGGGAGAGGCAGCTAAAAGTAAGGACCATGGAGGGTGGATAGCAAGGAAACCTCATCAGTAGAAGCTTTCTAAAACGTGCACATATATGAAGGTGATTTAAATTAAGTCATCAAATAATGGGGAGATGGACCCCCCCAAGCTGGCCATCTCTTGTCACTAAATAAAGTTTCCAGTACTTGATTCAGTTTACATCAAATTGATTTGTTAGCCAAAGGGGGTCCCATGGGAATCCTCAAACAAGCCAGGCTATTGACGAAACTATAGATTACTCCCCACAACTGATGGCAAGGACCCATTTCTAAAAACAACACGCACACAACTCTTTGAATATGGAGAAGCTGAGCTGGTGCCTACACAGAGCCTTTGCTTCTATTTTGTAGTGTCTTTGTTATAGGAAGGTGCTCTGCTTGCTACCAAAGAGGAATTGTAACCACCAACCCAGCCACAAACCCTTTGATCTACAGTGGTGTCCTGCCTGCAAGATAGGCGAGGGCAATGGTGGCACCGAGTCTGTGGGAATGACCAACCAATATTTGGTTTGACTTAAGGCCAACTCCACAGTATGGAACCTGTACCTAACAGTGCTCCGGTGACGAAGAACCTGAGATTAGACAGCCTAAGGTAAAACTCAATATTATTGTTCAAAACAAAACAGCAAGCGAAAATACAAAACAAAACAAAAGACAACCCAAACTAACAACCAACCAACCAACCAACCAACAACAAAACAACCCAAACTTAGTAATGAGATGACTCTTAATGATATCTTGCTATAGTCATAGATTAGTCTTGCTCAGCCCTAAATGGGTGTCTTTGTCAAATCCTTCCCTTCAGGGCTTGGGTAACTCTGAGGAAGAGAGATATAAAAAGGGTTAAGAGCCAAAGAGGGCAGAAGACACCAGGAAGACAAGGCCCTCTGGGTCAGCACGATGACGTCACAGAGATCGCAGAGATCGAGCAGCACGCATGGCTCAGCACCAGAGCTGAAAGGAGAATCTCCAATTGATAACCGTGCTTTGAAAATTTGGTTTCCCCCAAGCGAGTCTCACTGGGGAAGAAGCTACTCTCAAGGGCAGGCTGCACGCATGCCCAGCAGTAGATGGCCAACAGGAGACAAACTCAATAGCATCTTTGGAGGTCCCTGGTGTCATATTGTGCCAGGACTCTTCCTGGTTTTTTTTTTTCTTAAATTCTTACTATATTAATATAATTATATATTAAGTATATAATTAATGATATTATAATAATATACTAATTATATAATTATATATATATGTTTCTTCTTAGTGTTTCCATGGGGTTCCTGAGTGTGCAAATGAGTGAGTCTGTCTTTTCTTGTGCCTTCTCTTGGGCTTTTTTTCCCCTTCTGTTTATTTATTTTGACCAATTCTGATGTGTTTGTTAGTTTTGTTTTTAATCCTAGATGATTTTGTTTTACTTTATTATTAGCCCATAGAAGCCTGTTTGTTTTCTAGTGAGAGACAGAAAGGCGGGGAAGGGGGGGGGAGTGAGTCTGGATGAGAGGGGAGGGGAGGGGAGGTTGGGAGGAGGAGAGGGAGGGGAAACTGTAATCAGGATACAGCATACGAGGGCAAAACCATCTATTTTCAATAAAAGGAAAAGAAAGAGTAAACAGAACCAACTTTGGAACATGCGTGTCTTTTCAGTTGTACAAATAAAACGTCGTAGAAGTAGTTGGCAAGTTTTCCCAGTAAATTTTCGAGTACAGGTAAGAGATAGAAGAGGAGAGAAAACCCACCTGCCGCCTTCTGGGGGGTCTAACGCGTCTCTCCCTGTGTGGATTAAGAAGTGGGCCCTTCATGCCATTTTGGAGGAAAGTGAGGAAACACAGAATAGCTAATTTACCCTTTGATCGTACTGTTCACCAACGTGATAAAATTTGAAGTTAACAATGTGGAATAAGCTTTGGCAGAGGAACGAGACCCATCAAATCCTTTGACTGATATGGACACCCCCCCCCCAAACTGAGATAGCTCATGCTGTTTCTAGTGATTTTTGTTTGTTTGTTTTGGTTCTGTGTGAAAACAATGACAATCTCCACTGTTTGCAATAAAAAACGCTGTGTGGTAGAGTGCAAAACACATTTCCATTTACAAAATACATTACTGCCCAGCTTCTAACTAGCCTGGAGGGCAAAGAGTTTAAGTTATTTGTTTCTTGTTCCTAGTGTTTATCTATTACACCTACTAAGTTCTCAGCAACTGTGTGCTAGGCTGATGTGAACCACATCTGGGAGTGGAGGGAGGGCAGTAAGCATTGCCCTAGATAACAAAGAAATTGACAGGGTCCAACCCACACAAGAACATTGATCATTTAAGCTCCTGTTATAACCCCCAGGAAATTATTTATGTGATCTGACCCTCCCGTTAGACCATCATTTTAGACAGCATGGTGACTTGACATTTTTGTGAGATCAGTTATATAAGCTGCTAGTATACAGCTAAATAAATGGGAGGTCCCTTCCTAAGATCTGCCCAGCCTTTGTTACCTGATGTTGAAACATTTCCTTAGTTTATATAGTCAATATTTAAAACAAACAAAGCAACTCCCCCCCCCCCCAAACCAAACCAAACCAAAAAAAACCCAAAACCCAAGCTGTACTCACTAGAGGCTGGAGAAATGTCTCATTAGGTAAGTGCTTGCTGTACAAGAATGAGTACTTGAGTTCAAATCCCCAACACTCATGCAAGAAGCCAGGCATGATGACTTGCACCTCTAAAGCCAGTGCTGGTAAGAGAAGCAGCGAAGCCGAGATAGGTGTTTTCCAAAGGCTCAGTAGCCGGGGACTGATGGGACTCTACTAGTGGATGCAGACAAAAATGGCAAGTTCCGGGTTTGCTAAGATACCTTGCCTCAAAAAAAAAAAAAAAAAAAAAAAGCAAAGAGCAGCCGGACAGTGGTGATGCACATCTGTAATCTAAGCACTTGGGTGGAAGAAGTAGGTGAATCTCTGAGTTCAAGGCCAGCCGTGTATATACACTGTGAGTTCCAGGACAGCCATGGCTACATAGAGAAACCCTGTCTCAAAAAACCAAAACCAACCAAACAAAAAAAGGTAGATTCCAAAGACGACTCCTGGCCTCACATACATAGGCAAGCACATTTACACACATACCTGCATACATGCCCCTCCTTTACACACACCAATGCTTTTTAAAAAGTAAAATTTGGGTTGAGCATAACACTTGGGAAGCTGATGCAGAAAGCTACCTATGATTTTGAGGCCAGTATGAGATGCATAAAGAATCCCAGGATAGCCTGAGGTACATAGTAAGACCCTGTTTACAAAACAGAGATAAATGATGTATATAGAGAGATACCGGGTTTTCAAGGCAGTGTTCTGCAAGGCACACCACCTCACAACTGTCTGCTAGCTGTCCTGACATTTGAAGGACAATTACAGAGAATTGCCACCAAAGGGAATCACACTGACAGTGCCTTCAGGTAGTTCTCTCTTCCAACACTCGACTCTCATCCTGTGGAGAAAAATCTTTCATGTCTTTGAAATACTTAGAAAAGATCAATATTTTCCCTTAGCCTAATAACTGAGGCTAAGCAAGCACATACGTAGAATACAGTCTCTTTCCTTCCTATTCTTCTTCTTCTTTTTTCTCTGCTAAAATTCTAGAGCTGAGAAAGGAACTCATGGATTTGTAGTAACCCTTTATGTATAATTGGGATAACAGTTTTCAAAGAGATGACATTCAGGTGACCCATGTAGTGCCTGGCAGAGCCCAGAACAAGAACAGAGGCCCCAGTCATCTTTTTTTTTTTTTTCGAGACAGGGTTTCTCTGTATAGCCCTGGCTGTCCTGGAACTCACTCTGTAGACCAGGTTGGCCTCGAACTCAGAAATCTGTCTGCCTCTACCTTCCCGGCCTCCCAGTCATCTTAAAACATCTCAGTGCTACAGCACCAGTCATCTCTTGTTCACACCAGTCACTCTCCAAATCCCAGATAACTTCTGATTATGCTTTACAAACTGAATTCAATGTCAGTCCCGTCTATTTTAAAGTTGACAACTGGCTTGAGGTCGCTCTATTTACCACTTTTTATCATTGCCATTGATAAAAATTATAATGAGTACTGACTCCAGAGGGTTCAACCCCAAGAGAAGGAGGTGCACATTCCCAGAGCAGCCAGGAAGAGAAATCTTTAAGAGAACGACTATTTGAGTATTGTAGAATACTCTCCTAGCAATTCAGTGTTGCGGGTCCTCAAGTGATGAGAAAGGCAGAAATGGTGAACTTTCCTTCTTTATCTGCTTCACTATCGAAGACCAGGATCTTCAGAGTAAAAAGGGGAGGATCAATAATTTAGCAATGAAATTGAAGTCCAAGAGAAGTAGGGAAGAAACAGAACACGGTTAACAGCTTCCAATGGATTAAGGCTGACAGGCTTCGTTCATATGTCCCCAGGGGCTGGCCAAGCTTGGCAGAAATAATTATGACATAGTAGCGTTTGAGAATGGGAGAAGAAAAAGACAAAAGACAAATGGGCTAACAGTGAACGAGGATGGCTGATTCCTACACCATGGATTGGTAAACATGATATAGATGAGATAAGCCTAACAGTCAATGCAAGATAAACATTTGGTAAATGCAGAAAAGTATTATGAAGAAAAAAATTGTACCACTATCACTCAGGAAATTATTACTAAAGTTGGTTTCATATTTAAATGCATAGATTCATGTGTATAGTTACATGTAAAAGAGAAGGTTTAACATTTTGTATGGGTGCAAATTAATCTAACTTGTAGACATGCCATAATATACTCAATCAGTTTTAATGTCTTCAACATTTAGGTAAAATATATTTTCAGAAAATTTTTGAGTACTTAGGTCACAAAACAATGGCATATCTCAATTGTTTGGCCAAGCATCTTGGCAAATACACCCAGTTTTAAAAGTAGGGTTTCTAGGTGAGCACAAAGGTAAAAACAGAACACGGTAGTCTGGAAAATGACAGCGTTCAGACATCTTGACTGGAGCAATCAGTCAGTTAATGGCAGCATCAAATGCTTACTGCTGTCTGAATACTCACTGTGGTCTCAGAGCCTAGTAGGTCCTGATAGTCTATAAGTCCTCAAGAAGTGACTGAAGAATGAATGAGTATATGAATGCCTGCAGATAAAACAACCGATCTAAAGAAGATGAATTAATAGATCCCCGAGAGTCTAGATTTTCCACTTAAAAGTTGTGTGACATAGGACAAGTCAATTAGTCTCTTCAGTGTTTTTTTCCTTCATCTATTAAATTATAGCAGTAATAGAATTTAATCCGTGGGGCTTGATGATGAGGTAAAATGATGTATTATCTAAATTCAGTTGTGTATTACATATTATATAACACTTAGCTTGGCTGGTGACAGCTTTAACAGCAGTAGCAACAATAACCATCTGTCCCTTACAGGTGAGTACTTGGCCTTCACCTGCTTTACCAGTTTGTCATTGACTTGGACCAGTCTTTAAGGTTGTATTAAGTCTGTATTACATCATAGTGATGATACAACATCAAGACATGAGGACACTCGATAGGTCGGAATCAGTGGATGCGCTAAGGATAAGTTATCATTAAATAATAACAAATTCCTCTAAGTTTTGATTCATTCAGTCATAACACCACAGATATTTACTGTGTCCTTTATTAGGCAGGAAGGCCATAATAAAGAATGAAGAAACGGGCCCAGAATTTTAGGAGCTTTCTATCCAAAGGGGAATGTGGTAGCCCATCAACCATGCATTTACAAGAGTAATGAACCTGTTTCAGGTTTGGGCAATTGTGAGTAGGATTTATTCAATGGGAAATGTGGGACTCGGGTAAGGGCTGGGAGTGACTGAACCCAAACAATCAGAGAGTAAGCTCTGTGGACATACAGAGGTCAGTGGTGAGGAATGGCTCTCAATCAACAGATGAGTGCAAGCTCAGATTGACCAAGTGACAGGGGAGGAGACGGGGAGTAAGTTCTGTGGACATACAGAGGTCAGTGGTGAGGAATGGCCTCTCAATCAACAGATGAGTGTAAGCACAGATTGACCAAGTGTCAGAGGAGGAGACGGGGACATCCACGCTGTCCCCTTTCAACTCTAAGTCTGTAGGTTTTCAATGAAATCCTTCTGGAAGATGAAGTGGGCTTGCTGACTGTATGTATACTTGCTACCAGAAGGAAGGAATCCCCCAAACTTAACAAACAGTAGAGCAAACAAAACGAAGCAACACTAACAAGCTGGGCTTGAGAAAGGGGCATCTGAAATGTCATCTGTTTGAGAAAGTTTCATCTAAAGTTGCAGGATTGACTGGTAGATTGCCATTTAACCTGTCAAGAACAACTTAGGAAAGATGCCTTTTAAATGTAATAGGGCAAAATTCAGATTCCCACTCATAAAAGCAAATCATAAAAGCTGATATAGATCACCCCAGGAAATTAATCCATACCACTTAAGAACAACAAAATGTCATCTTCACACTTTGTACATGCCAAGAATCTATCAAGTAGGACATCGAACGTAACGATCTCCCGTGTATTGATCCAGCGCTGCCTTTATAAGATGCTAATACTTACGGTATCTGCTTCTTTTCCGTCAATCATCCGCAAATCACTCAAGGACCACTTTTTTGTTACTTCATACTTCTCATCCAGCCCTACTCTATAGTGCTTCACCATGGTGATTTTTACTTCATCAGTTTTGGTCACTGTAGGACAGAAAAAAAAAAACCAAACACTTAGACAATACAAACTCCTACTTTAAAAATCCTCCAAGTCACATTTCAGTATTTATTTATCTCCCTTTTCTTTAATGACCTTGTACCCAGATTATAAATACATTCCTCATGTGAGTCCTGGTGTAACTGAGCATGCCGCAGATTTGCTCAAGACTTAACTTTATTCCGTGACAATTGTCTGTCCAAGCAACGTAGTTTGAACTCTGAGCTTGGTGGGGAAGGGTGTCCAACTTGGGGCAGAAAATGAAAGGGTGAGCCTAAGCAGATAGTGGAAGACAAAATGTCCACTAAAAGTTAGATGATGATATGAAAAAAATACTGTACGAATAGCAAAAGGCTCTGCTGGAGCCGCAATTCAGCGTTGAAGAGCTACTAAACCAAGCAAGTGGTGACACTACCTTCTAAACCCGCCATGAGACTTTGAACACAGAAGTGCCTGTGACACAGCTTCCAGTGACCCACGTGGTACTGTCAACCCTCTAACATGTGCCTCTCCAAGTCCAGTCTTCAAAATATGCCCCCCAGAACAGGCTGTTCTAATATTCTACTATGAAAGGCCTGGAGGAAAGCTTTTCCTACTTAATGTGAACAAAATGAGAATAATAATTGTCTGCTCCTAAAATCATTTGTCTCTGGTCTTGTTGGAATATTGAGTTCTTCCATTAAAATTATCAATGAGGGCTAGACAGATGGCTCAGCAGTTAATAGCACTGACTGCTCTTCCAGAGGTCCTGAGTTCAATTCCTAGCAACGACATGGTGGCTCACAACCATCTATAATGGGATCCAATGCCCTCTCCTGGTGTGTCTGAAGACAGCTACAATGTACTCACATATATAAAGTAAATAAATATTTTTTAAAAATTATCAATGAGCCAGTATCTACTGAGTACTTTCTATTTGCTGAATAGATTATAAATGCTGCAGAGAGACACGTGAGAAATCTGGCTTCTGCCCTGAAAATGCTCAGGATTTTAGTAATAATACAAGACTATCCTTGAAGTCATATCTACTGGATTATTATAAAGAAGTGACAGATGGGATATAATGTTTAACGTTTCTTTTTTCAGGTCGTTAGTGTCGCCTGGAGAGCGGTAAGCTAATTGTGTCTTCCAGTGAGACTGGAATTTGTTTTGAGAAAAGATTCCTTCTGGTTCCGGAAGGTTTCCTTTGGCATGGTGCTGTGATTTGAATGGGCCCTCCGAGTTCTTGTGCTGAACACTTCATCTGCGTTGAGACAATGTTAAGAGGTGAGGCCTTTACGATTGGGTCATGATGGTCAGAGGCTTTGTGAGAGGATCAGAGGTAGCTTTTGTGGGAGTGTGCTCCTAATAAAAGGATGCTTGCTCTAATGCCTGCATTTCTTTCTTCCTCTCCCCTCACCATCACACTGTTCCACAGTTGTCTTCCCTTACAGACCATGCAACCAGAGAGCCCTCACCAGATGTGAGCTCCTCGGTCTTGGGATCCTCATCTTTCCAGAGCTCTAAGAAACTCACCTCCCTTCTTTATAAATTACTAACTTACAAGTAGTTTGTTGTAGTAGCACAAAACACACTAAGACGTACGAGCTTCTAGTTATGTAGATATAAAGTAATTGCAATATAATTACAAGCATAGATGTGTAGTAGGTGCACATTTGATCTGGAAATAGAGTATCACCATGTGGGCACCCCTAGGGAAAGGTCAGCATGAGGAACCAGACAGTGGAAGCTACATTTTACCAGATAAAAGAGAGAAGGTGGACTATTTAGATTGGTCGGTATTAAGATATGGTAGACAATAAGACTAACTAGGTTTGGAGAGTTGTTAAAATGTTTTGAAAGACTTTGGACTTCAGAGGAGGTAGACAACCACCCTGGAGTTGTGATGTTTAAGATCCATCTGCTGGAGAATCCAAAACAGGGAATCCCAAAGTGACCAGCTGAACGCAGAGTTGATGTCCAGTGGGTTCAGCCTCCTAGGAGGGGAGTCTGAGCCAGGTGACATGTGCCACACTGGGGCATTGTGTCAGGCACTCTGGGCAAGCTCACATGGTGACAACTAGTCAATAGTCACCCTTCCCTTTTATGAGCCAGGAATCAATAAAATGGTGCCCCATGAAAGAAGTTTTCTGGTAGCACAATGGGTATATATCTCATTAGAGAGGGAAGAGGAGGTGAAGGACCTTGGGAGAGATGAGCTCTGGTGTGCGAAGGTCTAGAGTCAAATCTCTGCACCGTGCAGTGTGGTTTACACAAGCTAATTACCCTCTAAAGAAGAACTATCACTCACTGATGTTATAAAGGGAACATGAGAGCCAATCTGACTCCTAAGGAAAAATTAAAGCATACAGGTGACTCGGGGAAAGTGCCCAGTAGAAATTCATGGCTGGGGAGTTTTCTTTTGTTTGCCAAAGGATGTTGGTAGCCTCAGAGTGAATGGTGTGTAGTTGGTAAACAGAAATCAACAAATTGAGGTAAAGTCCCAGGTGAAGCTTTGATGACGTTGGCTTAGGATGCTACAAAAAGGAAACTAAACAATGTTATCAAATCCAAATGGAAAGGGAGAGGCGGGAGGGGCCCGATGGCAGGATAAAGCACTTGGATGCACAAAGAAGCATCTGCAAGGCGCCTCAGAAGGGTTTGAGATGGAAGTTTCATGGTTTGGAATGGTTTGAGATTTGTGTGTGTGTGGAATGGCTTCCAAGGTTAGATTAGTGGGCATGTTTTCAGAGGAAAGAGGTGGGGTAGAGTAGAGATAAGATGGCAGATGAAAGGCTAGAGGAGAAAGGGAGCGGCAGGCCCAACAGAGTGATGCCGTGGAAATCAGATAATGAGATAGATCACAGTTTGCGAAGGATCCTGTGGATCCAGGGAGGTAAGACAGAGAGGCATGGGTCTGAATCTGACCTGAGGACTCTGACCTGGGGAAGATCATTGGCTCCTGTCCTGAAGTCTGTCCCTTACAGTGACTGGAGAAAGTGGCCTGCAGAGGACTCCATGCGCTAAAACACTGTGTGCTAGGCCTTGGGCCAGGTAAGATTTTTAAGAGCTAGCAGGAGGGGGTCTAAAGGGTATTCTGGGGATTTAGGAGAGAAGAGATGACAAATTTGTAATACAGAGGAAGTAACTGAGGGGCATGACTAGAAAAGACATCAGTTATAGGTCTTAACTTGGGGCCAGCGGAGGCCGAGACTCTAGAATCTTCCTGACAGAAGCAGGTGGGTTTCTGCACTTGTGTATTTCTCTAGCCCCAAACAAGAGCCATGCACATGGACCTAGATGTTAGCTTTTGCGAAAAGTGAAGACAAGAGGGCAGGCAGTGGGCTGGTGGGATGAAGCCGAGGCACTGAAGGTTTCATAGCTTCCAGTTGGAGGCAGCTGCGTCTGTCAAGTTAGAACAGCAGTTCTCAACCTGTGGGTCACAATCCCTTTAGCAAACCTGTCTCCAAAAACAGTTACAGTACAATTCATAACAGTAGCAAACTTAGTTATAAAGTAGCAACTTTCATGGTTGGCATCTTAGGGTTTCTACTGCTGCAACAAACACCGTGACCAAAAAGCAAGTTGGGGAGGAAAGGGATTATTTGGCTTCCACATTGCTGTTCATCACCAAAGGAAAGTCAGGACATGTCTTACTTAGGGTTTTACTGCTGTGAACAGACACCATGACCAAGGCAACTCATAGACAACATTTAATTGAGGCTAGCTTACAGATTCAGAGGTTCAGTCCATTATCATCAAGGTGGGAGCATGGCAGCATCCAGGCAGGCATGGTGCAGGTAGAGCTGAGAGTTCTACATCTTCATCTGAAGGATGCTAGGAGAAGACTGACTTCCAGGGAGCTAGGATGAGGGTCTTAAGCCAATGCCCACAGTGACACACTTACTCCAACAAGGCCACACCTCCTAACAGTGCCACTCCCTGGGCCAAGCATATACAAACCATCATAGTACAGAAACTCAAATAGGGCAGGATCCTGGATGCAGGAACTGATGCAGAGGCCATGGAGGGGTGCTACTTACTGGCTTGCTTCCTCTGGCTTGCTCACTCTGCTTTCTTATAGAATCCAGGGATGGCACCACCGTGAAAGGGCTGAATCCTCCCCCATTGATCACTGAGAAAATTCCTTACAGCTGGATCTCATGGAGACATTTCCTCAACTGAGGCTCCTTCCTCTCTGATGTCAGGATGACACACAAAACCAGACAGTACAGTTGGGGGTGACCACATAAAAAATTGTATTAAGGGGGTTACAGCATTAGGACAGTTGAGAACCACTGAGTCAGATGATCTACCTCAGGACTCTGTCATTGCCCCAGCTTGCTGTCTTCACTAGCAAGAAATGGACTGAGAGACAATAGGGGTAAAGAGATTTGGGGAAATAATTGGTCATTGTATGAGAGCATGATGTCAAGCAGCAAGTCCCATGGCATAGTCTACAAGTTATGAAAGCCAGCCGATTGGCTGCGGATCTACTCAGCCACTCATTCACTTCATTAAGCTGATAAATATTTAAAAGTCCCTTGTGAACCGAGCATCGTGCTAGGAATTGGGAAAAAACAAACCAACCCGTGAATTCCCATAAGGCACCATTCCAGCTCTCACTTTGACCGCAGAGATTGGAGGCTTCAGAAGAAAATAGGTGAAGGGCGCTGTCTAAGGTGCTATGAACGAGGCCTGGACAACGGGAAGAAGGGCGTGGCCGGGACAACAGCGGAGGGGCGTGGCTATCTCTCCACCGCAGGAGGAAAGGCTCCGGAGGGGGGTAATCCAGAGTTGTAAGAGGCAGCAGAACTTACTAGTATGAAGAAAGGGTTAAAGGCCATTTTAGGAACACGTGGGTTCACAGGCATGAAACACCCAGCACTTACGAGTCATGGCAAGTATTGGGTATTGCTGGCGTGAAGCAAGAATGTAGACAGGTTGGTAGGAAGAAGGCTAGGGAGGAGTTAGTTCCTGAAAGGCCTAGAATAGATTCAGGTGTTAGTACTTCTGAAAACTGTACATATGGGGGGTGTCACTGAAAGATTTTAAAAAGACTGGAGAGGCTGTGGCTTAAATTTTAGAACAATCTTTTTTTTTAATGAAGAAAAGATATTTATTCTTTAGACTTTATTCGGAAGATAGATATATATATATATCTGCAGGTAGTTTATTAATTAAAATTAAATATATTTAACTTATGACATCGTATCGTCTGTGTATTTATTTAATTTTTGTCAGTTCCATACACATGTACAAATGTGTGTGTTGTATTTATTCCCATAACCCTGTCTTGCCCCCTTCCCCTCCTGCTGACTTCCTTCCTCTCCCTGACTAGCGCCATGTTCCTTCTGTGTGTGTGTGTGTGTGTGTGTGTGTGTGTGTGTGTGTGATGCAGGAAGCCACAACTGTGCTATGCTGGTGAGTGCAGCAGCCATGTAGTATTCAGAAGACCATATTCCACAGTATGCATGTCCATCTTCTGGCTCTTACGATCCGCCCTCCCATTCTTCCTGCTGTTTCCCGGCCCCTGCAAGGCGCGTGTGTCCATGTCCTGTTTAGAGCCGCACATTCAACAGTCACGTCTTCTCTGCATTTTAAGCAGTTATGAAAACATTCAAACTTCCTCTTGGGAGGTTCCATAAAGGATGGGTTGGAGGTAGGGAAAGGAAAAGAGATGTCAAGAAAACCCTACCAGTCATCAATAACGGCCATTCTCCCTTTAGTCTAGATTCAGAAAACAGGGTCTGTCTAAAAGTTAGGCTTCTGTAAGATGATGTATGACCCAGAGAGAGCAGCCTCCTTAATGTGACAAAATCTGCTTTAGCGCTGAGGATGTTCTGAGGGTTCTCTTTAGCCGTGAGTCAGAGGAGACTGCTGAGGCTGGAGTTGACCCAATCCCTAATTCCCATACTTGAGCCTTGCTGCCAGCTGGAATTAAGTGGCCATCTCCACATTAACGCAGTTGCAGAATGGGAATTTATCACAGTGTCTTAAAAACCCCAATGTGTTTATAAAGTGTAAATGTTAGAGAGCTGTTTTCTCTTCCTTAGAGGATCTGTTTTGTAACTATGGTTTAGAGAGCGGTATGTACAATCCTGGGAAACTTCAGAAGCAACCTGTTCTGGGCTTAAGATTTTATTCTGCCCCCTCATCCTCAGGTTTTATATTTTTAGTAGATATTTTCAGAATTCCAAGCTTTGTAGCCACCACTATTTTAATTTTAATGTAGACTTTGTCATTAATAAATTCATCCATCGCCTTTAAAAGATCCACCAGTATGTAGGAGGCTAATGGGAAAAGAACTGGCCAATTGATTTAAAATAATTAGTCAGGATCAAGGAAATGTGAAACTCACAATTAAGTAGCACATTAAATAAGTAGATGCCTCTTTTGTCTCACAATTCAGTGTTATGTAATGGTTTTCATCATTTAAATTAAATAGTAGCAGAAGTTATCATGAAATCCTTTTTAAAAGCTTCAGTGAAATGCCAGGTGGCATTGCTAATGCCTTGCGGTTTTGAGAAGGCTATGGTTGATTTCACCAAAATCATATTTTCAAATAAAATTTTATAGAAACATCTATAAAATCCACTTCAGGCTATACTGTGAGTCTTTAAAATATTAAAATGATTGGCTTTAACCAACTTAGGGCCCGTGTTATTGGTGAACTAACAGAAAAACAAGACATGTGGACGAGAAAAAAAACTGATTTTTGTAGGAACAAAAGTGCCAAAGAAACAAAAATAGCCATTCAGTGGGGTTTGTACCAAGTTTGTCTAATCGGCTCCATTCTAGAATATTTTCAGTGTGCCTACTGAAAGCAACATGGCAGAAACTGTTAGGCATAGATGGAGCTGGCTCTGAAGCCTCCATCTGCATCTACCGGTTGGTGATCTTGGGCAACTGTAATGAGTTAACACTTGAAGTTCTCGAAGTGTCTGTGCATACCCTGAGAGGTGCCGTTATTCTTAGTAGTTAGAAGAGGCTGAAAGGGACCTGATATAGCTGTCTTGTGGGAGGCTATACCAGTGCCTGGTAAACACAGAAA